>ML789533.1:574136-589815 GCA_009831015.1 Picea engelmannii
TATATATATGTATTGAGAAAGCCATTAAAAAAATGGAACAACCAGGTTCCACTCAATTGTAGATGTAGAACAACCAATTTACATGTCTAGAATTCATAGAGGCATCACTTGGAACTTGTCTTTTGGTTCTACCTGCACCATGTTCCAATCAATTATGTGAGTAGCATCATGAATATATAGTTTTAATAATCAAACATGAAAAACATTATGATTTTTCAAATGAGCAGTGAGTGTTAGTTGATATGTCACTGGTCCAGTTTGAGTTAAAAATTTGAATGGACCAAAAAACATTGGTTCCAACTTGGAACAGTTCCCTAGCTTTAATGAGGTCCTTCTTGATCTGAATTTAAGGTATACATGTTTTCCAACATTAAATTCCTTATGTCGTATTTTCTGATCTGCATAGATTTTATGTTGATCTTGTGCAGTCATTAAATTTTGTTGCACCTTCTTGACCATCATTCCATTTCTCGGAGCATTTTTTGTTCGTTCAAGTGGATTATCCCAACTAATCGGAGTTGTACATTTCTTGCCATATAAAACTTAGAAATGACTCATTTTTTCCGACACTTGTTAAACGTTATTGAATGTGAATTCAACTAAGTGTAGGTACTCTTCCCACTTCATTAGTTCCATTCTTATGTACATTCTTAACATATCTTCAATGATCTTGATCTGAAACCGGGGTGACAGTAATACCAATCTTTACTCGGTTTTGTGCCACTCCATTAAAGGTCATATTTAAGATCATTTTTATTGAACTTGATTATGTTAAAAGGTGAAATTGAAGTGATTGAGAGGCTTGAATCAAAATTATTAAAGTTAAATTAGTAAATAATCTTATTAATTCTCATATACCATTACTTAATGCATCCAACAACTTAACAACGAAAATAAGGAAGCCTAGGAAACAAGAGATAAGAATTCAACCATAAGGAAAAGGAATCACCACTTGATAATGGAGTTTTCCCAAGTTGGGATACATCTCCGGTCTCGCTCAGTTGTGTAAATGCTTCAATCTCTTCCTTAAAATATTATCTCCTTTACATATAAAAGGGTTGCAATCCCACTTCTAGTAACATCATCGAAGCAATACTCTTTTTGTAAAGAGTTATTTCTCAAAAATCTAATTCTAAAAACATGTGGAAAGGTCTCTCTTGAAATGAGACAATCTCCATGGACAATCCAAGGGCTAATTTCTCACAAGATGTGGAATAATAAGGACTCTTTTCCAGTGGAAAACCATGGTCCTCTTTGAATATGTTGATTAGATTTAAGAATCATCATTTGGAATTAAATTTATCTCACAATTGATGAGCTTCCTTCAATAGATCAGGTCTTGTTTCCTTGATATAACACTCAATGCTCACTGGAACATGAAACATGCATACATCTTTTGCAAAATTTCATAAAGAAACCAAAACTACAAAAGCATCATGCTTACATTGGATTTCTCTTCCATAATCCTAATGATCGGCTTCTCGAATGCAAAAAAATACGTCGCCATTGTGATTATGATGCGAAATCGTGTAATAATGACTGTCAAATCGTCTCAAACAGACAAAGCCACCTTCAGACCCCTGCTAGGCTCTTTGTGTCGTAAAGTGTGCCCACTACCTGCATAAAATGCTCTATATCTGCATAAATTTTTGTGCCTATATAGATATGGGTGCACACATCCCCACATCGAATGACTAACTTGGATTTTAATATTAATTCTCGATGGACTAAATAATGGAACTGGTATCCCATTCGATTGGCAGGTTGTTTATTAAAGGGTTTGGATGGGGAGGTCTCGAGGTCAATCCCACGAGCCTGCCCCTTTTAGTTGTATGTTATAATCACTTTGTAATATAGCATAAAACTATATTAAAAATTACCTGTGTTATATAATTTCATTGGTATACCAAAATTCCCATCGGATCCAACCCCCTTTTGGTTCCTATTTCTGACATGATGGATGCATAGATCCCGTGGATTATTTTCATGAGATTTTCATGGATGCACAGATCCTTTTGGTTCCTATGTTTTTGTCTTAAATATTTTCATGAGATTTTCCTCAAATGGAAAGGAAATTGAGCTTAGAGGTATCCAAGGGAAACCCTCTAAAGTAATAAGCTCTAATAGCATGACAAAATTACTCAAAAAGGGACACTAGGGTGTAATTGCACAATTGTGCTCACTTGATGTTCAAACATCTATAGCCCTCACTTTATCATATTTCCAAATAATTATCAACAATTATTCCAAGGTATTTGGTGAAATGCCTAAGGGTCTTCCACCTACTCGAAATAATGAACATGCTATTCACTTGCAACCAGGAAGTGTACCACCTAACATTAGGCCTTGTAAGTATCCATATGCACAAAAGAAAGAGATTGAGTGCATGATCCAGGAAATGTTAGAGGATGGCATCATTCAAAATAGATAAATTTATTTCTCTTCACCAATGGTGTTGGTTACAAAAAGGATGGTTCATGGTGTACGTGTCTAGATTATAGAAAACTCAACAAAATTACCATCAAAGATAAGTTTCCTATCACTGTCATTGTTGAATTATTAGATGAATTACATGGAGAAAAATTATTTAATAAGTTGGATCTTTGTTCGGGATATCATCAAATTAGAATAAGGAAGGAAGACATTCCTAAAAACACTTTTAGAACAAATGAATGTCATTATGAGTTTTTTGTTATGCCATTTGGAATTACTAATGCACCTTCCACATTTCAAAGCTTGATGAATTCTATTTTCAATCCCTTCCTTAGAAAATTTGTGTTCTATGGTTGGGAGGAACGTGGTTGTTCCCTTTGTCTTTCCGCAGATTGGATTTAGATATGTTGATCTACCCATCTCTATTATGAATGGCTATGTTTTTATTTCGATGTCATGTTAGATCCAAACTGGAATGATGTCCATTCTCTGTCTGAATGATTTTTCTGATGCATTGTGTTGATTAAATTGGAACTGTAATATTTTCCATTTTGTTTATTGTGGGGAATATATGTGAAGAAAATCTGTAATAATATTTCTATAAGTAAGTAAGGGAAGGAGGTGATTAAACATCAATGAGGCATATCCTCTCTATAGATAAATTCCTAGGAAACCAAACTCAGATCCCTCAGAACATCTTTTTTTTTTAATGACCAATCTCTGATGGAATGATATTCTTAACTATGTATTTACATAGATGCACAGATCTAGTACTGTTGACATTTAATGCATTGATTTAAAAGAGGCTCTAAGTGGATGTTATAGAATTTACCCTATACAGAGAATCTTATCCTTTGTGCCCCTCTATGCATGTAAATTTCCTAAGTCCTTAGGTGTTCGGATTTCTGTGAAGTAAAAGTATATCATATCCTTCTACACCCTCAGTCTCCTAGAAACAAAAGTAAGATTTCTCCCAGAAAACAAAATTTGAGAGTACCCGCAAAGGTTAAATACCAAGGAGTGATGAAAATAGTGTGAAGAGTTACAGTAGGAGCTCTCTCTCCCCTTGCGTTTATTTTTCTATTTCCTTAACCTTTTCTCGACAGGAACACTTAGTCCAACTTCCCTTTCTCCTTTTGGAGGTTCATGTATATTGATGTATGGATTCTGAACTCACGAAATTACGAACCTTGAAACCCCGAAGATTCCACTTTTCGCATTTCAGAGGTTGGTTATATGAGAGGTTTGGGGCATTTGAACTCATGAAGTTTCGAACCCCGAAACCCTCGAAATGCGGGTCCCACCTTTACCTTTTCAGGACTTCGGAAAAGGTTTTGTGCTGTTGTTTGATATTTGAAACCCCGAAACCTAGAATTCTGAAATCCCAAAAATGCAGGTCCCACTTTTACCTTTTCGAGACTTCGGCAAAGGTTTTGTGCTGTTGTTTGACATTTGAAACCTCGAAACCCCCAAATTACGAAATCCCGAAAATACGGTTCCCACCTTTACCTTTTCGAAACTTCGGGAAATGTTTTGTGTCGTTGCTTGACATTTGAAACCCCGAAATCCTGAAATCCTGAATCCTGAAACCCGAAATCCCGAAGTGGTGGTCCCACACCCTTTCACTTTTCGGAATTCGAAAGTTGTTGTGTACTATGGTTTGGTATTTGAAACCCCGAAATCCAAAAATCCCGAAACCCCAAAATCCAAAAATCCCAAAGTGATGGTCCCACATCCTTTCACCTTTCGATATTCAGGAGTTGACGTGTATGGTGGTTTGGTATTTGAAACCCCGAAATCTTGAAACCCAGAATCCTGAAGTGCGGGACCCACCTTCCCTTTTTCTGCATTTCGGCGGTTTGTATGTGTGGTTGTTTGGGCACTTGCACTCGCGAAAGCTTGAACTACAAATTCCCAAAGTACTAATCACCTTTTGGGAGTTGCAATCTGTTGATGATTGACTTTTGTGCTCACGAAAAATCGAACCCCGAAACCCGAAGTACTCGACATCTTGTCGCAAATTCGGGAAATGTTGCGTGTTGATGTCCGGCTCTTTTACTCCCGAAACCCCGAATGTCGAAACCCCGAAATGTTGGCCCACAGTCGTTCTGTATTTTGGATTTCAACAAAACAATAGGGTCCTTTGCTTTGTTCGGCACTTGTGGTCACCGAAACCCGATTGATATCTGTTTTCTTCACAAAGCGGTAGGGACTTAGAAGAAACTTATTGTTATGGGAACAACTTTATTAATGTAATGAATGGACTGGTAAAAGAACGTTGGAGAATCTCCATCCCAGATAGGGGTATGGGAGTAACGGACCGGATTACAAGTCAACTGTATTGCAGACATAGGGTAATATTTTTATGTAGGTTTTTGGTCATAAAAACCCCAAAGTTTCTTGTATTGTTAAGACTGTGGTAGTATTATAAGTACTAGCAGATAAGAGAGTATTTTATAAATTTCAGGATCTTAATTAAACATTGAAGTGATGAGTAGATACTCATTATATCGTCGATTAGAAAACTTAATTTGAATGGTAAGGGAAGTCGATGACAATAAGGACTCTAACAAACCTTCAGAATCAAGTTTTCTAACAGAAAGCTTACTTGCTTGAGATCTCGAAACTTTTCAAGGATAAATGTACAAATAAAAAAATTTTTATGGTGATTTTGAGGTACATTACATATGGTATCAGATAAAAAGTTACCACACTAGGCCTGAACAGGGCCACATTAATTTCTTAGAATATATATTCTGATCTATGAGAAAACTAACAAATCTTGTGAATTGCAAACATAAATCTTTTTTGTTTTGTGTTGAATAAAGGAAGCTCAAGAAGGTGCAGAAATCAGGATGGAAGAGAATCTCTAAAAAGGACCTCCTGGAGATCCGAGACAGAACAGTGATGGAAGCTCACCCACAAAGGTGTTAGAAACAATGAGAAACCTTATAGTTGAACTACATATTTTCAAGGCCGACAATGAAAAATTAAAGAAGACACAGCAGGAACAACAAGAGATAAATGAAGTCCTACTGCGTAGTATAGTAACCAAGAAAATCCCAAAAGATGAAAACCCTGAGGAAGAGGTCAACAAAAGGGCCTCCAAGAATTCTAGTGCGAAAATAGAAAAAGGAGACAGTTCGTCTGAAGGGACACCTTCAACTGAAGACAAAACCATACCAGACAAGAAAAGAAAACAAACAAACCACCTTGAAGGAGAATTTAAAAATATTAAACCAGCTACTTTTGATGGAGAGTCCAGGACAGGAGAAGAAGCCGAGGCATGGTTGTTGGACATCAAAAAATACTTCCAAATCTACAACTATTCTAGCAACATGAAGGTCAGAATGGCCATCTACAATCTGAAGGGGAAGGCCAACATTTGGTGGCAAGACCTGAAATTGGCCAAGGGCCTAAAGGAGAAACAGTTGGAATGGTCCGACTTCAAGAATTATTTTAAGAAACAATACCTTTCTGAGAGCTATTATGAAAGGAAGACAAAAGAATTTTATGAATTACGACTCGAAAAAATGACGATGGATGACCTTATAAATAAATTTCTGGAACTACTAAGGTTCGTACCATACATCTGGGAGGATAAGGTAAAAATCCAGTGATTCTTAAGTTGCTTACCACAGTCCTACAGGGACAGAATTGAGTTTGGCAACCCCAAATCCTTGAGTGAGTCATTCATGAAGGAACGAATGTGCTATGACTAGTATAAACAGTGGGTAGATTTTCCCAAGACTTGGATGGATAAGAGACAAGATGGAACACACCAGCGGAAGAAAGGATACCAGCCAACTCCTTATCGAAATGTAGCAAAAAGTTTCCCAAGGAAGGATTTTCACTCCAATCACCCGAATACGCAAGGTAGTGGTAAACCTTTGAACCTTGGAATGAAAAGGTTTGGGGGCAATGCCCACGAGCCATTAAAGTGTTGGGAGTGTGGAGAGCCTCATCTAAGGAGGAACTGTCCACATTTAATTGCAGCAAATAGAACTGTTGTTCACAATTTGCAGAAAGCCTCAATAGTAGGTGACATGGGCAGAAGTCTGCATCGGATAAATGCAGCCATAGATGGTCAACAAGCTGACCACCAGTCCTCGGTGGTAGAGATTGAAGGTAAAATCCATGACACTCGAATTTTTGTTTTAATTGACCCTGGAGCTATGTTAATCTATATTACTCCTGATGTAGTAGAGTCGAATAAACTTAAGAAACAAAAGCATGCAAAATATTGGCTTGTACAACTAGCAATAGGGACTAAAAGAAAAGTAGTTAACTTTATTTCTGATCTTGAGTTCAGTTTAGATGGTCAAAAGATAAGGACCAGTCTAAACATCCTTCCACTAGGTTCTTATGATATGATTATTGGGATGGATTGGTTCGAACAACACAAAGAAGTACTAGATTGTTATATAAAGATACTTAGCTATAAAGATAATTTTGGCACTATTAAAACAACCCAAGGCATACCAAAAACCTGTGTCAGTCAGACAAGTTTCAGCGATGCAACTCAAGAAATGTATTAGAAAGGGATGTCAAGTTTATGCCATCCAAGTAACAAATCTATTAGAAAAAGAAGATAAGCCCAAGCTAGAAGACTTTGTTGTCCTACATGAATTCAGTGACATGTTTGTCGAAGAGATACCAGAATTACCTCCTAGGAGAGAAATAGATTTCTCCATAGACTTACTACCCAGATCAGCCCCTATCTCAAAAACACCCTACCGAATGAGTCTACCAGAACTGACATAATTAAAAATACAATTACAGGAATTGTTGGACAAAGAATATATTAGACCAAGTGTCTTGCCATGGGGAGCACCAGTCCTCTTTGTGAAAAAGAAAGATGGTACTCTAAGACTATGTATCGATTATAGACAATTGAACAAAGTAACCATTAAGAAAAAATACCCCTTACCCAGGATAAATGATCTGTTCGATCAAGTTGGGGGGGCCAAGATCTTCTCAAAATTGGATTTATGATCTGGTTATCATCAAGTTAGGATAAAGGACTAGGACATAAACAAAACAGCTTTTCGAACAAGATATGGACACTACAAGTTTGTAGTCATACCTTTCGGACTCACTAATGCACTAGCCACATTTATGTGCTTAATGAATAGCATTTTTAGCCAGTACTTAGACAAGTTCATAGTAGTATTTATCGACGATATTCTGGTCTATTCTAAAATGGAGGAGGAACATGATGAACACTTACGAATAGTCCTGCAAACACTAAGAAAACACAAACTATACGCAAAATTCGACAAATGTGATTTCTATCAAAAAGAAATACAATATTTAGGACATGTCATTTCCTTGGAAGGTATTGCCGTAGACCCGGAAAAGATAAAATCCATTATGGAATGGACAGTTCCTAAAGATGTGGCAGATATCTGGTCATTCATGGGAATCACTGGATATTATCGCAGATTTATAGAAGGGTTCTCCAAGATAGCCTACCCTATCAAGTCACTACAAAAAAAAGGGACCAAGTTTAACTAGTCGCAAAAGTGTCAAGACAGTTTTAACAAGCTAAAATAATTATTGACATCGGCGCCCATCTTGAAGGTAGTAGACCCAGATAAAGACTTCACAGTATGCGTTGATGCAAGTAAAGAGGGAATAGGTGGTGTCCTAACTCAGGAAGGGCACGTGATATGTTATGAGTCCCGGAAATTAAAAGAACACGAGCGAAATTACGTCACTCATGACTTAGAATTGGTAGCAGTAATACATGCCTTAAAAATGTGGAGGCGCTATATAATGGGTAGAAAATTTCTACTATTGACGGATAATAGCGGAGTGAAATATCTCTTTAACCAACTAGACCTTAATGCAAGACAAGCAAGGTGGCTAGCCTTTTTGAGCGAATTCGACTTTGAGGTCAGACATATCAAGGGTAAGGAAAATAAAGTAGTAGATGCTTTAAGCCGCAGAATTCATGGGTTATTTGAGATAAACATCAGCAGGGCAGAAAGTAATCTGGAACAAAGAATAAGGACAACAGGCATCAACGATGGAAAATACACTAAGATAATGGAAGAATTTCAAAATAGTATCGCAAACTCAGATAAACCTGATATAAGTATCGACAAGAAGGGACTATTATGATTTAAAAACAGACTTTACATACCAGATTCAACAGAGCTAAAATTAACTATTTTAGACGAAGTGCATAAGAAACCATACTCTGGCCATCCAGGTTACCAGAAAACAATAACAACACTCAAAAAACTATTTTACTGGCCTAATATCAAGGGTGAAACATAGGAGTACTTGGCTAGGTGCCAAGATTGTCAACAAGTTAAGGCCGAACACCAGCATCCAACCAACCTATTACAGCCATTACCAGTACCAGAATGGAAATGGGAGGCCATATCACTGGACTTTATAACAAGTTTGCCTAAAACTCAGAAACATAATGATTCAATCATGGTTGTAATCSATAAACTCAGTAAGTCTGCACACTTTATTCCTATAAAGTCTACTTTTAAAGCTATTAACATTGCTGAAATATTCWTGAAAGAAATTTTTAGASTRCATGGTATTCCTAAAATGGTGATTTCARATAGAGACGTAAAATTCACATCCKCTTTTTGGAAGGAATTGTTTGSAGGACTAAACACTAATTTGAATTTCAGTACGAGTTATCATCCACAAATGGATGGACAGACCGAAAGGACAAATCAAATCATAGAGGATATGCTCCRCATGTATGTAAGAACAAAGCCGAACAAGTGGGAAGACTACCTACACTTGGTAGAATTTGCATATAACAATGGGTACCAAACTTCGGCTAAGTTGAGCCCTTTCGAAATATTGTACGACAGAAAGTGTACAACTCCGATTAGCTRGGATAACCCGGCTGACAGACTCATGGTTGGACCAGAGATGCTCCAATAAATGGAGAACATGGTAAGAAAGGTACAACAGAACTTGAAAGAAGCACAGGACAGACAGAAGAGCTATGCAGATCATAAAAGAAGACACGTGGAATTTCGAGTGGGAGACCATGTTTACTTGAAGGTCAAAGCCCAGAAAAGCTCACTGAAGTTAGGAAACTGTGCCAAGTTGGCACCCAAGTTTTGTGGGCCCTTTGAGATACTAACTCAAATTCGACCTGTAGCATATCAGCTTGCACTTCTAGCTAATCTAAGAATTCATAATGTATTTCATGTTTCTTTGTTGAAAAAGTATAGTCATGACCCTACTCATATGATTGATTGGAACTTGGTGCAGGTGGAACCCAAGGGCGAGTTCCAAGTGGAACCCCTGTGCATTGTGGACCAGAGAGAAATAACACTTCGAAACAGAGCCATCGCTCAGGTAAAGGTGCAATGGAAGCACTTTAGTCCTGAGGAGGCCACTTGGGAATTCGAGGGAGATTTGCAGAAATATCATCCAATCTTGTTCCATGAAAGGAACGAACATTGAGGATAGTGTTTTACTAAAGGGGGAAAGGATGTGACTTCCCTCAAAAAAATAAAAATAAAATATTTTTGTGTGCTGGAAAATTATTTCCGTTTTTGGCAAATTCGAATATGGAATTTTTTTTCCATTTATGGCAATTCCAAATTTCAAATTTAATAATTGTATTTAATTATTGTGACTGTTGGGCAGAGATCTGTTTGGACCCAACTAAATATTTGACTATGACACTTGTATCACAACAAAATAATTATATTAACCATAGGAGGACAAATGGAACAACCATGTTAAAATCAGCTGACCATGACTCCATGAGTGGGGAACAAGTTAGAACTGCCTTTGGGATGATGATTACAAGTGGAAAATCAGAGATTTGGCCACTGGCAGCCCCTGAAAATCAGGGATTAAGAAAAGCTATGAAAATCCCCAAAGGAGGGAAAAGACCTGGGCAAAAATGGATAAATAGCATATGCGAGGAGGCAGGACGCTGCCAAGTATGCCGGGAAAGGATTCCTGAGCTCTCTTGTTGTTATGAACACTGTGGATTGAGTGTGAGGCAAGAGGAGATTGTTGAAATAGAATCGCCTTGTTGTTATGAGCATTGTTGAGTAAGTGTGGGGCAAGAGGATAACTATTGGAATTGAAGGACATAGCTGAGGAGGAGTTTCCAAGTTCGCCCTCATGGATTCATGGTCAGGCTAGGGGGTGAATCGGGCAAGTGATTTTGGCTGCCCTATTCTACAGTTGGGAGGAACATGGTTGTTCCCTTTGTCTTTCCGCGGATTGGATTCAGATATGTTGATCTACCCCTCTCTATTATGAATGGCTATGTTTTTATTTCGATGTCATGTTAGATCCGCACTAGAATGATGTCCATTCTCTGTCTGAATGATTTTTCTGATGCATTGTGTTTATTAAATTGGAACTGTAACGTTTTCCATTTTGTTTATTGTGGGGAATATATGTGAAGGAAATCCGTAATAATATTTCTATAAGTAAGTAAGGGAAGGAGGTGATTAAACGTCAATGAGGCAGATCCTCTCTGTAGATAAATTCCCAGGAAACCAAACTCAGATCCCTCAGAACATCTTTCTTTTTTGAGGACCAATCTCTGATGGAATGTTATTCTTAACTATGTATTTACATAGATGCATAGATCTAGTACTGTTGACGTTTAATGCATTGATTTAAAAGAGGCTCTAAGTGGATATTATATAATTTACCCTATACAGAGAATTTTATCCTTTGTGCCCCTCTGTGCATGTAAATTTCCTAAGTCCTTAGGCATTCGGATTTCTGTGAATTAAAAGTATATCATATCCTTATACACCCTCAGTCTCCCAGAAACAAAAGTAAGACTTCTCCCAGAAAACAAAATTTGAGAGTACCCACAAAGGTTAAAGACCAAGGAGTGATGAAAATAGTGTGAAGAGTTACATTAGGATCTCTCTCTCCCCTTGCATTTGTTTTTTTATTTCCTTAACCTTTTTTCGACAGGAACACTTAGTCCAACTTCCCTTTCTCCTTTCATAGGTTTGTGTATATTGATGTATGGATTCTGAACTCACGAAATTCTGAACCCCGAAACCCCGAAGCTTCCACTTTTTGCATTTCAGAGGTTGGTTACATGAGAGGTTTGGGGCATTTGAACTCATGAAGTTCTGAACCCCAAAACCCCCGAAATGCGGGTCCCACTTTTACCTTTTTGGGACTTCGGGAAAGGTTTTGTGTTTTTGTTTGACATTTGAAACCCCGAAACCTGGAATTCTGAAATCTCGAAAATACGGGTCCCACTTTTACCTTTTCGGGACTTCGAGAAAGGTTTTGTGCTATTGTTTGACATTTGAAACCCCGAAACCCCCAAATTACGAAATCTCGAAAATATGGGTCCCACCTTTACCTTTTCGAAACTTCGGGAAATGTTTTGTGTTGTTGCTTGAAATTTGAAACCCCGAAATCCCGAAATCCTGAATCCCGAAACTCGAAATCCCGAAGTAGTGGTCCCACACCCTTTCACTTTTCAGAATTCATAAGTTGTTGTGTACTGTGGTTTGGTATTTGAAACCCCGAAATCCAGAAATCCCAAAACCCCGAAATACTAAAGTGATGGTCCCACATCCTTTCACCTTTCAGTATTCGAGAGTTGACGTGTATAGTGGTTTGGTATTTGAAACCCCGAAATCCCGAAACCCAGAATCCTGAAGTGGAGGACCCACCTTCCCTTTTTCCGCATTTCGGAGGTTTGTATGTGTGGTTGTTTGGGCACTTGCACTCGTGAAAGCCCCAACTCCGAATTCTTGAAGTACTAATCACCTTTCAGGAGTTGTAGTCTGTTGATGATTGACTTTTGTGCTCACGAAAAACCAAACCCCAAAACCGGAAGTACTCGACATCTTGTCGCAAATTCGGGAAATGTTGTGTGTTGATGTCCAGCTCTTTTACTCGCGAAACCCCGAATGCAAAAACCCCGAAATGTTGGCCCACGGTCATTCTGTATTTTGGATTTCGACAAAACAATAGGGTCCTTTGCTTTGTTCGGCACTTGTGGTCACCGAAACCTGATTGACCTCTATTTTCTTCACAAAGCGGTAGGGACTTAGAAGAAACTTATTGTTATGGGAACAACTCTATTAATGTAATGAATGGACTGGTAAAAGAACGTTGGAGAATCTCCATCCCTGATAGGGGTATGGGAGTAACAGACCGGATTACAGGTCGATTGTATTGTAGACATAGGGTAATATTTTTATGTAGGTTTTTGGTCATAAAAACCCCAAAGTTGCTTGTAATGTTAAGACTGTGGTAGTATTATAAGTACTACAGATAAGAGAGTAGTTTATAAATTTCAGGATCTTAATTAAACATTGAAGTGATGAGTAGATACTCATTATATCGTCGATTAGAAAACTTAAGTTGAATGGTAAGGGCAGTCGATGACAATAAGGACTCTAACAAACCTTCAGACTCAATTTTTCTAACAGAAATCTTACTTTCTTGAGATGTCGAAACTTTTCAAGGATAAATGTACAAATATATATATATATATATATATATATATATTTATGGTGATTTTGAGGTACATTACAGCCCCATTCATTAACTCTTGGGGAAGCCATTGTGTATAAGTTCCCTGCAAAAAATGGATTGACAACACGTGAGTCCAATAAATGACCAAATAATAAAACATTGATGCTAGTTATTCAAAATTTAATAATAGGTTTCACCAAACCTGATAGTACTAGATCTGAGACATGATCATAATCTGCTTAAATATTTGATTGGTCCTCCTCCAACTAGGATAATTCCATATTTATATGTTGACCAATGGGGAGTGATATGATACATGATCCCATCTATCAAACCAGTCTATGGATTCACAATCATCCTGTATAATGCTATTTGATGCATGCACTTTCTCCACCATTCTCCCCTTTCATGTGCCCATAATCGAAATAGTTCCAAATGTGTGGTACCTTGAGTTTTTTTTGCAACATACATGACCATTGAAATACATGAACATTTTTTAACTGGCATGCACAACCATTTGACCAAATCCAATGTTGATCTATCTATATGTTATTCTCCTTAAGGTGATTGTAAAACAACTGAAAGAAATGTTGTACATAGGCTAAGTCATGGCATCGATCATCAGTTATGTAGAAGTGATACTACTTCAATATAACTTTGTTTTCCTTGTTACTATCTGGCCCATGCATGTATGTGATATGGACCAACATGTTGACCTTCTTTGAGTGATAATATTGGATTTGAATCTCATTTTTGGTTGAAGGGTGTAGTTCTCAACAAAATCAACCACTGATAAGACAATACCAATGGGAAATGTTTCTCTACATATTATAAAATGATATTCCTACCATTGAGCCACATGGACATGCTGAAAAATTTGTCATGTATTTTCAACGAAGTCTTTCATGAAGTCACATACTAGTACTTGGGAAGTCACCGATTGTATCTTTTTTCTTTCCTTCCCTCCATCAATATCATGTGTGACATATTTAAAGATTTGCAAGGAAACCTCATTCCTCCCCAATTCATACTCATCGCTTACATGGATGCACTTGCTCAATAATGTCATTCCACCGCACTTGGGGAATATCCTGTTGGCAAATATTGTACAGACAATGAATGCATGTTGGCAACAGACAACGAATGCGTGTTGGCAACAGACAGCGAATCAACGAATGGTTGTCATTGATGGCAAGTACAGTTGTGTTTGTAGTGATGGCTTGAGTACAACAACAATGAATAACAACACAGCAATAATCCAGAGGAGAAGAGTCAGTGACCATTGGATCCCATTCAAATTTCCCGAAAGAACAAGAGCCATTAGATTTGGTGCAGGGTCGCCTAAATCCCTCAGATCTGTAGAAGCTGTGAGGGAGATAAGCCTCGGGAGAAAGAAGAGAAGTCCCGACATGAGAGGAGTCATCATCGGGACATCGGCCATCGGGAAATCGGAGTTCTCAAGGTCGAGTGAACCAGGGCATTGGAAGTCCCGAAATCCTGACATAATCAGGACCGTCCATTTGGAAGGACGTGTGGCAGCGATCGGGCGCCAGCGGGAATAGCCCCGATAGGGAGGCCATCCATCGACATATCGAGAGTCGGGATATCAACAAACCCGTTGACCAAAAGTCAGGGAATTTCATCGTGGAAAACCTGACCTAATCAGAACCGTCCATATGCAAGGACATGTGGCAAAGGATCAAGCGTCGTCGACATATCAGGAGTCTTGAGACTAAGGGTGCGAGGCCTGTTGAACCCTGAACTGTGAGAAGAGACCACAACTGTGGATCTCAGATAGGACGCGTGTCAAGGATCCAAGAGGAGTCGGCATGGGAGGACAGGTGGCATCTCACATCGGATATTGGGATCTCAGAGATCCCGGGAGAAAGGAGTTCATGCATCTCGAACTCGCGAACCCCGTAGCCCCAACGGGATAAGGTTGTGGTCACGGGAGTTGGTCATAAGAGCGGGAGCTGAGCCGGGAGGGCCAGCATGTGAAGGAACACATCGGGGATCGGAGGATCGAGAATCCCGTAGGCATGTGCATGGTGACATCGAAAACACTGAAACCCCAATGAGAGGTTTGACCGAGGTCATGTGTTGACGGTCATATGGGCCAAGGCCTATAGCTAGCAGGGCTAGCACGTGGAAAGGGGCGCATCGGTAATCGGGGATTGGAGAGGCAAAGAAACCAATGCATCAAGAATGCTGATTTTGCGATATGCAAAATCGCGAAATGATCTGAGCCGTAGGATCAAGTGTTGATCAGTACCATAGATGTAATCCCGACGAGAGGTATGGTGGCGGTCACGTGATAGCAGGTCACATGGACCATTGTGTAGCCAGAAGGGGCTAAATCTCGGGAAAGGAGCACATCGGGGATCGGAGAATCGGGGCTTCCAAGTACATGTGCATCTCGACACTGAAAGTGTCGAAACCCGATTTAAAAGGAAAGAATAATATAGATTATCCAACGGTGCAGATAGAGCTTGAATTGATCGGAGGGTTACTGTTCTTCCACGCACACTTAACACTTTCAGTTACAAATCCATTAGTAAAGCTCATGATTGAAAATTAGTTGTCGATCGTTTGGTGGTTCGGTTGGCTGGACAATTGTCGTCATTTTGCCCAAGGAGTTGGGAAGTTGAAACGTTGTGCCCGTGTGTATAAAAGTAGAAGAAACAGACTGTGTCCAGTTATCTGTTCTGATGAGGAAAGGAGTGAAACAGTAAGGAAGAATACAGAAGAGGATGCGTGGTAGGAAAGGAAGCAGATG
>ML789533.1:623989-650803 GCA_009831015.1 Picea engelmannii
CATTTGTTTTATTTTATTGTTCCGCGATTATGTTTTTCTAACAACTGTTATCAGAGTGAAAGGTAACTCTCAGGAAAAGAGGGTTCCTGGTTTGAGTGGGAGCAATGGTGGAAGATGGAAAGTTTAGGGTCGAGAAATTTAACAGCCAAAACTACAAGTTATGGAAGATGTAGATGGAAGATTATTTATATTAAAAGGATCTATTCCTACCATTGGGAGGAATAGAAAAGAATTTGATGGTCATGAAGGACGAAGAATGGGAATTTCTTGACAGAAATGCACTAAGAATGATACGGTTGAGCCTACAACTTTCAATATTTCAAAAGAAAATACAACGAAGGAGTTGATGGATGCATTAGATAAATTGTATGAAAAACCCTCGATGTCCAATAAGGTATTTCTAATGAATATATTGTTTAATATGAATATGTCAGAAGGTGGGTCTATTGCAGAGAATTTAAATGAATTTAATATGGTTACCAATCAACTAAGTTCTATAAAAGTGGACTTTGATGATGAGTTCAGGGATATTCTATTCTTGTGCTCATTTCCAGAAAGTTGGAACAACTTGATCATGGATGTAAGTAAATTTGTCTCTCGTTCAAACACTTTAAAATTTGATTATGTTTTTGGTGTTATCCTTAAAGATGAAATGTGACAAAAAAACACAGGTGAGACATCAGGTACATGGATGATTTTAGGGGCTAAATTTCGCTCATGGGCTAATTTTCCATGGTTTTTCCAAAAACAAGATTCACTATTTTAAAAATGATTCGCCAAAATTCTATAGGATAAAATTATTTTACCTTAAAAATCGCCAAAATTTTATAAAAACTATATAAAATCCTTAGAAATTTGAATATTTTTACAAAAATATCGCCAAACATTTATACTTGCCATATGAAGGATTGGTAAGGTTCACCAAGGTTTCTACATTTAAAAATAAATTTTTATCCTTAAAATCATCCCTGATCAGGTAATGTGTCAAACATGGAGAACAGGGAAAGACAAAAGGATAGAGGAAAGGGATCATGGAACCGTGAGAATTCTAGGAAGGGAAGATCCAAATACAAACTGGGAAAGATAGAGTGTTGGAATTATGGGAATAAAGGACATATAAAGAAAGACTACAGAGCTCCAAAGAAACAAAGAGATGGAAAGAAGGAGAAAAAATCAGGAAGCAAATGTAACAGGTGATTTGTTACAAGATGCTTTGATTCTTTCTACAATTAATATTTTTGAGTCTTGGGTAGTATATTCAGGGGCTTCATTTCATGCCACACCCCATAGGAAACATTTTCTATATTTTGTTCAAGGTGATTTTGGACAGGCTCATTTGGGTGATGATACACCATGCAAAATCTTTGGAATGGGAAAGGTAAAAATAAAGTAAAGGAATGGAAACCAGTGGTTGTTGAAAGAGGTAAGACATGTTCCATATCTAAGAAAAAATCTAATTTCAACAGGGGAGTTGGCAAGTGAAGGTTGTTTATCCATATTTACTGATAAGGTGTGTAAGGTCGCTATTGAGTTGTGAAAAAGGTATAAATAAATTATTCTCCTTATTACCATGATTTATGATATATTCTTGATTGACTTTTCCAGTAATTAGAAATAATTAGGAAAAAAAATGATTAAAAAATCTTCTAGAAATGTTATTAAGTGATATTAGATAATTTCTGAATTTCTGTTTCAATTGTTTGATTTTATTGTAGAAATAGACAATTATGGTTAAACTCAAGATAGCTGAGAACATTATGAAGATACATAGACTATTGGAGATCGAAGAAATCAGGAGCAAAGAAGTTTTGAGGAGGATTGACTCTCTATTTTGTAATCTTTATAAATAGTAAAAGAAATCCTGAGGATCTATCGATCCCCAATAAATTAATTTACCCATATCATTGTAATATATAGAGGGTAATGAACCATAGCAAAAATCCAAGAAATTTATCCAAGAATTTAGATCTTTGAATTGCTCTGTACAAATAATCTATTGTAAATGTTTGACCAATTATGAAGTTAATGGAAGCTTTGAGATTTTCTACCATCTTTTCATACTGAGTTTCTAGCAGCAGTACTTATGAAGACCATGGGCCCAGTCAAAAGAAGTTAATGTCTCAATCTGTAATCGTTTCAATTTGATTTCAGTCCTGTGATTTAAATATCTTTGCAATATTTAAGATAAATGCATGAGTGTGTTCATGTTTTTATAAATTAGTTATGCTATTTTACAGAGGATAGATGTTTCATTAGGTTATCGATTGTTGTTCCATTTCCCATTTCTGTTAGTTTATTTGTTTGACAGTTCCTCTCATTTTTGCATACGTTGTTCGTCTATTAAATTTACATTAGTTGTTCCTTTCGCTTAAATCAATGTTTGTTGTTCTTTCTTAATTTTACATTAATTCGATGTTTCTTTTCTAGCAGGTTAAATAGTCATTGATAGATTGATTCATTAAGTATTTTCCTAGATTGAATTATTGTTTTCATAGTCAGATGAAATATATTGATTCATTAAGTGTTTTCACAGATTAAATTATTGTTTCTTAGTTAGATGAATTCAAAAAAATAATTAGTGTCTTTGATTCGTAGTGTGTTAGTAATCAGATTACAATTCTGTCAAGTGAAGTTCTTAGTTTCATATTTTTTAATGAATGTGTGAGGAACTTGATTATTGATAAACTCAGATTTTCTTTAGCTACATGATTTTTACCTCTACAACTATCTGCATAGACTTTGTCGATATTCTTGAAAGAAAACACAGATCCTCAAGTTGATAAATTAATGTTAAACTAAGGTTTTTTTGGGGACAACTTTAGAGCCCAACATTTTGGCACCGTTGTCGGGGAGAATCTCAAAGATAACATAGATTACATCTCTGGAGGATGAGGTATTGAAAACGGAAGGTAATAACCTACGTAGGCAAGAAGTAAAATGCATGTGCCAATGCCTACCTTCAGCTGATGCATAGAGGTTATATAGGTGATTAGAATTCTTGTGTGAGTGTGTATGACTAAGAAGAAAGAACCTGAAAAACCAAAACCCCCACCAAAAACTACAAAATCCCAGGGCTTGATTCCCCCTGAAAGGAGCACTTTCATAGATGAAATCATTCGAAAAGATGAATCTGAAGCTTCGATTGGACCTCGAAAAGGATCCACCCGAATCCATCAAGCAACAAATTCACCAATTGCATCTCATCCTGAGGTTCATATCGAAACTGAAGGATTAGAGAAAAGTTTCCAAAATACACATACTCTGCCTCTCAGTCCTTTAGACGAGGGAAATTCTTGTAATTTGGAGGAAGGCGAAGGGGAGACCAATGGAATTGCTAAGCCAAACCCACCACCACCTGAACCTGGATCTCCTGTAATTCTAATAGGAGAAGGAACACATAAAATCCCAGATATAGGCAGTGCAATTAAATCTCCCAAGGGACCAAATAATCAACCACCTACAATAGAACACCCAAACCTAGATATTCTTGAAGATTATTGGCATATTTTCATCCAAATGGCACATCCAAATCAATCGAGGACCCAAACTTCCACTTTGGAATATCCTATAGTTGATCCAGTTGCTAATGCCCCAATGAAAGACATTCCACTGTAGAATCTCCCAACCTTTCATGGATTGATATCAGAAGACCCTGATGCATTCTTATTTGAATTTGATGTCATGTGTAGAGGTTATGAATACACTTCTGAACCCTACAAACTGAAATTATTTCCTTCCACTTTGAAAGGAGCAGCTCTATGATGGTTTATGGGACTAGGAGGGGGAACTATAAATTCATGGGATGAAATGAAAGAAGCCTTCCTTAAGAAATATCAAGACTATTGTAGAACCAGGGATCTAAAAGATGAAATCTTTCAAATGAATGCAAAAGAAAATGAGACACTAGAAGAATATGTTGAAAGGCTTCAATATAACTTGAAAAGATCACCTTACGATACACTACTAGGTGAGGCACTTAAAGCCACTCTGATAAAAGGTACGAAGGATGAATGGGTAGACACATTGAATTTAATGGGAAAAGGTGATATTTATCAAGAGACTTATGATAACATTATCCAATTATGCATCAGGTGCTCACATAGAAGTACATGAACCAGATCAGGAATGCAGGCTCCCCTCACTAGAAATAACAACATTACTAGTGGGGGTGTCACCCAAGTAGAAGTTGGTAACCTTTTAGAAAATTTCAAAACTGACATTTTGAGTACTCTGACTACACAATTGGATGTTCTCTAGGCTAAACAGAAACAAGAAAAAGTAAAACAGTCCTTGGCCATATTTTTCCACCGATGCAGAAAGAAACATGGTCTAATGGAATGTTCTTTGGATGTGGTTCGAGTTTGCACCATGTGTGCCAAAGACCATGCAACAGAGCAATGCCCATCTCTTTCAGGACTAAAATTCGTCTTTAAGGAAGAAGAAGAGGAAACATAACCGATATATCTGATGGTTCAATGTCGCCAATGGTAGGCCCATACCCCATGTACACTACAATATCCCTCTTCTTTCTTTTCTAGGAATTATAATCAGCAGAAAAAATATAGAAACACATGGCAAAGACAACCATTTGCTAACCCCACCTAGCAGTCCCAACAATATTCTACTTCACTCTGGCCAAATCAATCAGCTGTAAACGCCACCTGGCCAAATCAATCAGCTGTAAATCCCACCTAGCAATATCAATCAGCTGCAAATCCCACCTATCCTAACTTGCAATACCCTACCTCATCTTGGAATAATTCAAATAATAACCCCTATCCTTCACAGTGGACTAACACAGCTGCCCAAGCCCCCAACTGGAATCAAAATTGGAAGCGCCCCATGGGAATAACCAATCAACCCATGGGGATGGCTCCTCAAGCTCAGCCCACTTTCCAAGACCCACTTCAATTACCCCAGAACCCTCAACCTCAAATGCACCCTCAATTACTAGCTCAACCCAACATAAATCCTAACAATAGACCAGCCCATCTAGTGCAAATTGTTGAGAATTGGGAGGGAGAAATCAACTCAGTGGGGTGCAATGAACTCTGGTTGAGTTCAGGGCATATAATTTCTCCTGAATAAAGTAACATTCTCCAAGAGGAAGAGAATGAAAATAATATACAACCGGCAATAACACCCTCGATTGTGGTCATAACGGAAGAAGAAGAACAGTGGGGAAACACAATCGAGCAACAGAATCCTGATGAGGATGTAATTCCTCCTCCCCCATTTACTGAGAGGATAATGATAGCTAAACCAACTCTATATCCTAATTTTGATATCATTGAGGAACTAAAGAATATATATGTTAAAATCCCACTCCTACAGGCCCTGCAAGACATCCGAATTTATGCAAAAACGATCAAAGAAATATGTGGGAAGAAGCCTCTTAGGAAAGATAAGAATCAATTAATTGTTCAAGTGGTAGGATATTTATGTGATCTTATTCTAGGAAAGTTGGAGCCATTCAAGTATGGAAACCCAGGGAATCCCATAGTAATAGTTCAGATACAAGGTTGTTCTTTTCCAAATACACTAGTGGATTTGGGGGAAACCATTAATATTATGGCCATTGAGACCTGTAATGTCCTAGATATCACTTCCTTTGAACCTACTTCAATTATGTTACAATTGGCTGATAGATCAATGGTTAAACCAATCAGCACATTACAAGATGTAGCAATTTCAGCTGACTCTTAGGAATACCCAGCTAATTTCCTAGTTATCAACCCAAGAAGTAGACTCGATGGACACCCATTGATATTGGGAATACCATGGCTCACAATAGTAGATGCATACATAGGATGTTGCACATGCAACATGACAATTGCTAGAGGAAATGCTACAAAGAACCTAATCTTGTATCCTGCAGATAAATCGATTCTGCCTATCATACATCAACAGTTTCCACCGCCTAAATATCCAAAAAATAATCTACGATCTCCTCTCACACTACAAGAATCTCTCAGACTCAAAAACCAACTAGAAGATGATGTGATCAGTAGCTTCATTAATATCCCAGCCATTATAAGAAACCCAACATGTCAAATGATAAAAGTTGTTTTAGATAATGAAGCACAGG
Organism: Picea engelmannii; assembly: GCA_009831015.1. NCBI lineage: Eukaryota > Viridiplantae > Streptophyta > Pinopsida > Pinales > Pinaceae > Picea > Picea engelmannii. The sequence goes on from ML789533.1 coordinate 630,078, forward strand.
GAGATCCTCTAGATGAATTGATGGAGCAACAGATTCCTATGACTGTTATCCATAACAACATATTAGTTGAAATTTCACTAGGGAGGTGTCTGAATATCAATGTTATTTTGAATGTGCAACAACAACAAAAATTGGTTCAGATCCTTTCTAAACATGAACAGGCTTTTGCATGGGAGTATGCCAACATGAAGGGCATTGATCCTTAACTCTACACACATAATATTTATATAGATAAATATGCCTAGCCCATCTGACAGACCCAACGAAGATTGAATCCTCATCTCAGGGACGTTGTTAAATAAGAATTACAAAAACTGATGGATGTAGATTTTATATATCCCATTTCAGACAGACGATGGGTATCTCCACTAGTAATCGTCCCCAAGAAGAATGGAAAGTGGAGGATCTGTGTAGACTACAAAGAACTCAATAAAGCTACCCGAAAGGACCACTTCCCCCTACCTTTTATTGATCAAGTCCTTGATACTTTAGCAGGGAAGCAACTTTTTTCCTTTTTAGATGTCTTTAGTGGTTATAATCAAATCCAGATTGCTTCGGAAGACCAAGATAAAACTACATTTACATGTCCCTGGGGTACCTTCGCATATAGGGTATTTCCCTTTGGATTATGTAATGCTCGAGCCACATTCTAGAGAGCCATTTTGAGAATATTTTTTGATTTGATTAATAAAGGAATTGAAGTTTACATGGCCGATTTCACCCCTTATGGTATTGATTTTGATCAAGCTCTAAGAAATCTGAAGAAGGTATTGGAACGATGGATTTCTACCAGGTTATGTTTGATTCATGAGAAGTTTCATATGATGATGATTGAAGGTGTGGTACTAGGACACTATGTTTCTACAGATGGAATCAAGGTAGATCCATCAAAAATAGAGGTAATCCTTAATCTACCTACACCTCATACACAAACTGAGGTACGTATTTTCCTTAGCTGTGCAGGCTATTATCATAGATTCATAGAAAAAATTTCAAGAAAAATTGCACCTTTACATGTTTTAACTGGTAATGCAGAATTTTAGTGGTCTGGTAAGTGTGATGTTGCATTTGCAGAACTCAAAAGGTTGGTCTCAACAGCATCGATTCTCAAAGGACCAAATTCGAAATTGCCATTTCATATTTCTACAGATGCATCAGATATCTCCATAGGCACTGTCCTTGGAAAGGAAGAAGACAAGAAACCTTATGCTATTTATTTTATTATCAAAAATCTTACTCTTGCTGAATTAAATTATACAGTAACAGAAAAATAACTTTTAGTTGTTATACATGTTATTAATAAATTCCTCCATTATATAACAAGTTATCCAGTTATTCTGTATACTAATCATTTTTCTATTAGATATTTAGCTAACAAACCTATTACTAATGGACGGGTTACTCGGTGGTTATTACTATTGCTGAATTCAACATCACCATCGAGGATCGACCCAGAAGAGAAAATATCGTTGCATATTTATTGTCTCGTGTGCCCAAAAAATATGATTCTTTGACAGTTGAAGACCAATTTCTAGACGAACACCTATTTGTTGTCACTATTAAGCCACCATGGTACACTGGTGTGGAAAATTATCTGGCAATTGGGAAACTACCAGCACACCTATCGTCAAGGGAAAGGAAACTGATCGTCCAACAGAGTGCACAGTTCACCTAGATTGATGGATATATTTTCCACACAGGGGCTGACCTCCAGATCCAAATATGTGTAATAGATGATGAAATTTATGATGTATTGAAGGCATGTCACGATAATCCCTGTGGCGAACATTTTTCAGACCGTAGAACTGGGCATAAGATTTTACAGATGGGATATTATTGGCCCTCAGTATTTAAATATGCAAAGAAGTACGTGCAAGCCTGCGATAGCTGTCAATGGATGGGTCGACCAGGCCAAGATGATGAAATGACCCTGCATGCACAAGTAATTGCAAAACCTTTCGAGCTATGGGAACTAGAATTTGTTGGCCCCTTCAACCCAAAATCAAACCAGAAGACCTATATACTAGTTGCAACAGACTAAATGACCAAATGGGTAGAGGCAGTATCCTTGAAAAACACAATGGAGGAAGCAGGCATTGAGTTTCTATTTTAATTATTTGTATGCTATGGGTTACCCAAGGAAGTAATCACTGATGGAGGGTCTCAATTTATAGCCCATAAAATCACGACCATCTTGCGCAATTATCATATTAAACACAGAGTTACTTCCCCCTACCACCTACAGGAAAACAGACAAGTAGAAAGTACTAATAAAGTCTTGGAGGAAATTTTGACAAAAATAGTCTCAACAAACCCTCATAATTGGGTAGTCGAGCTTCCAAATGCCTTATGGGCCTACCGCACAACATGGCATAACACTACTGTCTACTCCCCTTATCATCTAGTCTATGGAAAATAACCTATCTTTCCAATTGAATTTGAGATCAAGACTCTAAGGATGGCCCAGGAAATTGGATTGGATCTTATGGAGGCACATAAACAATGCTTGCAACAACTCAATGAATTAGATGAAAGACACATGTTCTCTCTGCAACAAACAATTGTGATTCAGCAGCAGAGAGCTAGCTAGCACGATAAACATATCAAGAAGAAATACTTCCAGAAAGGTGATTGGGCACTTCTCTATGTTTCCAGATTTCAGGATTTCCCTAGAAAATTGCAGACAAGGTGGATGGGAACATATGAAATCAATGAAGTTCATGATAATGGAACTGTCACTTTAGTTACCATTGATAGGTCTAATTCTCCTTTTTTGATAAATGCACATCGACTATGACTCTACCATCAACCTCTTTCAAAAGAATCATTTTGCTAAGAAGTAAGTAAGGATCCTACTGTTCAGATTTTAGTTGGCTGGGAAGGTAACCCAACAACTTCAACTTCATAAAATTGTGATTTCTACTAGCACTGTACATATTGTATATAGCTTTCTTTACAGATTTGATTGAGTTTTTGGTTTTTTTTCTTCTTAGGGAAGTCACTTGAGAAATAAGAATTGGAAGAGATGACTGTAATGAATGCATGAAACTAATAAACCATCCAGTACTTTGATTATTGAATAATCCTACCCATAAAAAAATTGAATGAATTTAGTTGGTGACTAATCAATCCTAAAATTCGCTAAAACATAAATGTCTGGGGGAGGTTTCCAATCACTTAATTAGATGGTTAAATTGTTTTTGAACCTCATCGTTGCCGTTCATTTGAAACAGAACAATTGTTGTCACATTCGTATGGTTGTTGTTCCCTTTGCACGTAGTTTCCATTCATTCGAAATGGAACAACTGTTGTTACCTTTGTGCGATTGTTGTTCCCTTTGCGTGTAGTTTCCATTCATTTGAACAAAATAACTGTCACTCCCTTCATGTGTTTGATGTTCCCTTCGGGGGTAGTATCATCCATTTTAAAGTAAATATTGTTGTTCCCTCTGTTACAACTATTGTTCCCCTTGTCATGATTTTCCTTCCTTTTTCGGATAGCACCATCCATTCGAAAGAAACAACTGATGTTCCTTCTGCGGTTTCTCCTTATTCTTGTTCCTTTCTCTCAAAAGGCATGATTATTTTCTCATAAACAAGAATGCCATTATTACATTAGCCACTCCTTTGGGTATGACCTTCACTAATTAATTTTCACCAACACCCCTTCTAATTATCATAGTAACGATTTGTCACTTTTATTGTGGACTATCTAGCATACCTTATCGAATTGTTTTTGGATTAATTTCTCTCAATTATCTTAAATATTGTTTATAATCCTTAACCACCATAATTCATTTCTTTCCCCTATATATACATATACTTGAATGATAATTTTCCTCCATATCATAATAAGGAGTCTAAATCACATTTTACTTGGAATTCTTACACTTCTTATGCCATCCCTCACTCTTAAGGAGTAGATGAGCCACCTTTAATAGAGCCTAAAAAACAAATGATGGAAACAAAAATAAAATATAAGTAATAAACTTCTCCCAAAAAGGATAGGTGGTTTCATCATGAGCCAACCTACCACGATCATAAGATAATAACATAAGTGACATTCCCACTATGTCTACCACACCAGGGCAATGGTCTTTGGCATTTTTTTTCATCAAAGGACAAGAGGTCTCATCATGAGCCGACTTGTTCACTTAGGTTACAATCTAGTGAGTGGAATTATCGTTATCTACTCACCAAACCAGGTAGTGGTATTTTTGAGAAAAGACAATTCAAACTATTTATCAAGGATAAGGGATCATCTATGGGTTAAAAGGAAACCCTGTCGAGGCTATGGATGCCTGCTGGCAGCAGTGGCTCTGCCTATGGTATGGAAGTTTACCTTAAATACGCCAAGTTTTTTGTGCATTCCTAGACTTCCTTTCCTAACAAAAACGTTAGCATTCCAGTTATATCCAATAACAAGGGAAAGTAACAAGGTTATGACATGTGGAATATTTATAAGCACGTGAAAAATTAAAATTTATTGGAACCTTTACTTAAACGTTTTTGAACATAGGTATCTAAATTTGAATTTACCACACAAGAATTATTATTGTTCATGATTACCGTTAAAGTGATATTGAAAATTATTAATGATTGTCCTCCCAGTGACGGTGGTGACATATTAATTACCCCTCACTTGAACTACCTGCCATCATTACACTCGCACATGTCGATGATTGATGTCGAACTTTCCATTTATGAGGGGGTATATATTCTGCACATTTACCAATAGATCATAATGATTGCAACAAATGGAAAACTCACATTTTTATATACATTTGTTGTTCTATGATATTCACTATTTCTGGTAATATTGTCTCAAAAGATGGTCTAACTAAGCTGCAGCTCGGAACGATAGTTGTCCTCATATGTTCACAAAAGATATGGGTGGTTGAAGTGTACACTGAGAGCCCACATTGTTGCAAGTAACCAACCAGAAAAGGGCAATTTTACATCGTCTGGGATGGACAAAATATTTCAACAGATTGCAAGGATATGACACAAAGATCACACTAGAATTTTTTAAGAACTTGCAAAGAGGAGTCTCTGTGATCCGAGACACACAAATTCCATTCATTGAGGAAATTATAGTGGAGGTTACAAGACTCCCCAATGAAGGCATGCAGTGGATGGGGAAGTATACAATGCTCAAGGAGGCTGTGGAATATTTTGTAGAACCTGGAGAAGAACTCGATAAAAAGGGGAAGGGACTCAACCCCACCGCTCTCAGCGAGCCATGGAGGGAGCTGGCAGGAGTAATAGAAAGGTATATCACATGTGATGGGAGGTACGATGTGGTGACACTATGCCACCTCAAATTGTTGGCAACACTAAAACAAATGTTAGTAATAAGTTTTCTATTTTTTCTAAATGCCATGTTACATGAAGTTATTGCAAGAACTTAGAAGGCTAAAGATCCTGTCACTATAATTAGTCACCATGTAATAGTAAATATAATAGTAAACATGGCCCTGAGCCAAACTCAAATAACTTGGGGAGATTTAATCAAGGCTGATAGGCCCCTACAAATTGAACAACCCGAAATCCACCAAGAAATTCCCTCACAACAAATTGAGACCACTCAAGAAGAAGGAGGCAGTGGCCAAATTGAAAATCCACTACCCCATCCTGAAATTGAAGCAGACCCCATCCAACTGGCAGAAACCTGGACCAAATAGGAAGAAACATCAAAGAAGAGGAGAAAAAGAACAATTGTTGTTTCTAAAACCTCTACTGTGAAAAGAAGAAGGGGTAAAAAGGAAATTCAACCTGAAAACATTTAGGAGGCTATGAAAATAGAGCAACCCTCACATGAGAACACTCAAAAAAGTGCATAGACAGAAAAACCATCACTCGAGAGCCTTATAGAACAATTCTTCAAAAGTTATAAGGTATAGATGGCACAATTACTAGGGAATTTAGGGACATCAGTTAACGAAGACACAGGAAGGTATGAAGAACACCAAGCATCAAATTCTTCTTCAAACCCTACCTTGGACCCCCCTAACATAGAGATTCTATTCCCCAAATATACAGAACAATCAAAACCTCACATTGAGGTAAACAGTTCTGTAGAATAGACAGAGCACACAGAAGAAACATGGGAACATTCACTAGTTGATCAAGGTGGGGAAGACCTTAGCATTCCCCATAAACAAGAAAACAACAGGAAAAGGCCACAATAAAATCAGGAAATTGAAAAAGGAAAACAAGATATTGAGAAAAAGGGTTAAAAAAATCAAAGTACTGAAACAAAAAGTTGGTAGACTTAAATAAATAATTAGAGAATTAAGGAAACAATTGGAGCAAGCTGACAAGGCCTATGAGAGGAAGAAATACAAAAGGCCTAGAACATAGGGAAGAAACCCACTTCCCAGGAAGACAGTCCACACCAATTTTGTGGGAACACAGACAAAATTGCATGCTCCTTTGGAAACAACAGAGATAGAAACTCAAACAGAGATTCCAGCAGCAGAAGAAACAACTGTCCAAACCGAGGAAGTGCTTCCTATATATTTTATTTCTCCTTTAGAGACAATTGATACAAAGACCTAGACAGATTCCCTAGCAACAAAAGAGATAGTTGTTCAGACTAAGGAATCATTTCAGTTTCCTGAATAGGGTGCCATAATTAACAGGTTGGAGGCACAACTGGTACAAACACAACATACCCTAACTCAATGTAGGGGTGAAATGGTAACAATAGTGGAACATTAGAGAGTTTTCAAACAACTTAAATCCATGTTAACAACAGAGCACGAGACATTTGTTGAGCTCAACAGAGCTCAAGTAAAGGTGAAGAAAGTACAAGGCTAGTTAGATAAAGATTTGGAGAAAATCGAATAAATTTTCTCTATTTATTCTGATAGAGTGGCTTGTAGGGCCCCTGCTACCAATTATACCTTGTTTTTATTAGAACGTTATTTGTTGCTAAGGATAAAATCTATTAGAGCAGGAAAACCTTTTGATTTCACCATTGTTTCTAAGTTTTTTTCATGTTTTAGAGAACAAGAGGATGGAGTTCAATGTTTTATGTGTGAACTATACCTTCACAACTTCCTCCTAGGAGAAAACATAGACGAGAACCTTGGTCCTTTCATTGGGGACATATCGTTTCAGGCATTCTTGTCCTTTTCCAAAAACAAAACCAAGTGGGCTAAAGCACACAAGGTTTTCATGAAAATGGAGACTGGGTTAGACCTATGGATTAGAGGCGAACCTCCTAAAACCCTTAAAACCATTATGTAACACAAAACATTTATGAAGAGGGAAAAATTTGTAGAATATTTAGCTCCTCTCCACAGACATTTTATAAATTTAGGTCTACAGTATTTTAGAAAGATTAAAGAAGAGGCCATTGATGCTTCTAAACTAAGATGGGATGTCTCCTTAACTGCAGTCAAGAACAAGGAACCCTTTGGGTTCATAAATTTTCATGCATCCAACTTCAAGTTAGAGAGGTATGCCATAATGAAACAAAATGAAGGGCCTTCTTGGATTGGATGTAGGTTCAGTCCTCCTATTATTTGGTGTCCTCTAGATGGTTATCAGAGTAATTATGAACTTTGTAAAAAGGAGGAAGATGTTTCCTTTGAAGTGGTTAAAGGTAAGCATGGGTTTAGGAGACCTGGAGAAAAGACCTCTCCTCCCTTCAACATCACTGCTTTACATGTAAACTCTTTTCTTGCAAAAGGACATGCAAAAAGGTAAGCTGGGGGGTATGTTGAGTTGTGAAAAAGGTATAAATATTCTCCTTATTACCATGATTTATGATATATTCTTGATTGACCTTTCTAGTAATTAGAAATAATTAGGAAATAAAATGATTAAAAGGTCTTCTAGAAATGTTATTAAGCGATATTAGATAATTTCTGAATTTTAGTTTGAATTGCTTGATTTTATTGAAGAAATAGACAATTATGGTTAAACTCAAGATAGCTAAGAAGATTATGAATATACATAGACTATTGGAGATCAAAGAAATCAGGTGCAAAACAGTTTTGAGGAAGATTGACTCTCTATTTTGTAATCTTTATAAATAGTAAAAGCAGTCATGAGGATCTATCGATCCTCGGGATAGCTTAATTTACCCATATCATTGTCATATATATAGGGTAATGAACCATATAAAAAATCCAAGAAATTTATCCAAGCATTCGAATCTCTGAATTGCTCTACACAAATAGTCTATTGTAAATGTTTTACCAATTATGAAGTTAATGGAATCCTTGAGCATTTTTACCATCTTTTCATATTGATTTTCTAGCATCAGTACTTTTGAAGACCATTGGCCCAGTCGGAAGGAGTTACTGTCTCAATATACAATCGTATCAATTTGATTTTAGTCCCGTGATTTAAATCTCTTTGCAACAATTAAGATAAATGTGTGAGTGTGTTGATGTTTTTATAAATTGGTTATGCTATTTTACAGATGATAGGTGTTTCATTAGGTTATTGATTGTTATTCCATTTCCCATTTCTATTAGTTATTTGTTTGATAGTTCCTCTCATTTTCTCATATGTTGTTCCTTTATTAAATTTACATTAGTTGCTCATTTCTTTTAAATTAACAATTGTTGTTTCTTTCGCTTAAATTCACAATTGTTATTCATTTCGCTTAAATCTGCATTTACCGTTCTTTCTTAATTTTACAGTAATCCATTGTTTCTTTTCTATTTGGTTAAACAGTCATTGATAGATTGATTCATTAAGTATTTTAATAGATTGAATTATATTTTTGTAGTCAGATGAAATAGATTTATTCATTAAGTGTTTTCACAGATTAAATTATTGTTTCTTAGTTAGATGAATTCAACAGATTAATTAGTTTATTTGATTCGCAATGTGTTAGTAATCAGATTACAATTATGTCAAGTGAAGTTCTTAGTTTCAGAATTTTTAATGAATGTGTGAGGAACTTGATTATTGATAAACTCAAATTTACTTTAGCTACACGATTTTAACCTCTACAACTATCTGCATAGACTTTGTCAATATTCTTGAAAGAAAAGATGGATCCTCAGGTTGATAAATTAATGTTAAACTAAGATTGTTTTTAGGAAATCTTTAGAGACCCAATTATGTCAAGTGAAGTTCTTATTTTCAGAGTTTTTAATGAATGTGTGAGGAACTTGATTATTGATAAACTCAGATTTCCTTTAGCTACATGATTTTAACCTGTACAACTATCTTCATAAACTTTGGTGATATTATTGAAATAAAAGATGGATCCTCGAGTTGATAACTCAATGTAAAACTAAGGTTGTTTTTAGGACATCTTTAGAGCCCAACAGTCACCAAAGGATCACTAGTGATAGAAAAATGAGAGAAGGTAGGTACATTGTATTTATGTATTGGTAATACTGACTCTTCTATCTCTTTATCTTCTACAAGAGTGGATACAATACTGTGACATGATAGGCCACATGAGTGAGAAGGGGATGTTGATACTTCACAAAAGAAATTTGTTGTCAGATATTAAACAAATTGATTTGGATTCCTGTGAGCAATGTTCTTATGGAAAACAAAAGATAATCAGATTTCTCAGAATTGGAAAATAAAAGAAGAGTGAAATATTAGAGTGTGTGCATACAGATGTATGGGGACCATATCAGGTGTCATCTTTTGGTGGCTCTCATTATTGTGTTACTTTTATTGATGATGCAACTAGAAAAACATGGGTTTATTGCATTCAACAAAAATATGATGTTTTTGATACTTTTAAGAAATGGAAATCCTTGGTTGAGAATGAGACATGAAAAGGTTGAAGTGTCTCAGATCAGAAAAAGGTGAAATTGCAGAAAGGAGTTTGATGATTACTGTTTATACATGGGATTCATAGAGAGAAGATAGTTCCATGAACACCAAAAGGAAATGGTGTGTCAAAAAGGATGAACATGAAAATAATGGAGTGTGCAAGGAGTATGAGATTGCATTTTGGTTTTTCCTTACATTTTTGGGAAGATGTTGTATACATTGTTGTTTACGTAATAAAAAGAGGACCTTCAAGTTCTTTGGATATTGGAATTCCAGAGGAGGCATGGATAGGTAAAAGGGTAAACTATTCTTTTTTGAAGACTTTCGGTTGTGAAGCATTTGTCCATATTGATAAATAAAATAGAACAAAGGTTGAGGCAAAATCCAAGAAGTGTACCTTTATTGGATAAAATGTTAATGATTTTGGTTATCGCTTATGGGATTATGAAAATAAAAAATTCATTAGGAGTAGAGATGTCATATTCAATTAGAATTTCATGTACAAAGATCAGTTGCAGGGAAAGAAACAGGAAAAAGAAAAACCAAAATACACAGTGCTTGATGAGATCACTAAAAAAGAAATCTTACCTTTTTTTTTTTGGAAACCGTATGCGTGAGAGGTAAATCGACCCATTCTGCAAGTGGGTTTTCAATCATTTGGATAAATTCCTCATCGTTTTCTTAGAAAGTAAGTCAGAATATAGCCTCCTGAAACTGATACAAATTTTCCACTTAAAGTGCCCTTTCTGTAGTGATTTCTCAGTTTTTCACTTGGATATTGAGAGTAAATTTAGGGGTTCTCAGAAACAGTGGGACATATGGATAGGACACCTATTATACAGTCAAACTTGGTGGCAATCCTCAAACCATACAATTATTTTTATTGGAAGCCCAATGCATAATTCCAACTCAGAAGGAAAGGATTGTACAACTTGACGATGCGGACAAAAGCATAACCTACATCAACAATTGAGAAGACGAGATGGGAGAAATAAAAGGATGACGCCACATCATTTCTTATTGAATTGATTTCATCTAATTTATGGTTTCATGTTGCTACATGAAACACTCCAAACAAGATCTTGATTGCCTTGGAAATTTCGTTTGGAAAGCAGGATGAGATGATAGGTCATATGCTTGAGGTAGAGTTGAATACTTTAGATCCTAAAAGATTTGATAATATACAAGATTTCTTTACTAAGTTTAAATATTTGATATTGAGCTTAGAAACTTGTGGTATTGATAAGTATAAACAAGTGTAACAACTTATTCCAACAATCTTGGCCAAGCTAGGACCAGAATATGCTTTCTATATTTCCACTTTCCATTCAGGCAAGCATCTCATGGGAACAAATTGGAAGATTCCTATTATGGATCAATTCATTGATTATCTCACACCTGAGAAGTAAAAAGTCATTTATATGGGCCTAATAAAGGATCCCAAAGAACATTCACTTACCATGCATGATGGAAAATGATCATCCAAACAAAATGGTAAGGAGAAACAGAATGAGAAGGAGGGATATTCCAAACCCTTCAACGATTCTTCAAGTTCCAAAGACTCTTCAGATTCCAATAAGAATAAGGGAAATAAGTGCGCTTACTGTAATAAACTGAATCATGAAGAATCCACATGCATGAAGAAACAGATCGATCTGATTTCACATGCACTTCAACATAACAACCTTGGAAACTTCATTCCAGAGGGATTCAAGAAGCAGAAGGAAGAATATCCCACTCCCAAGAAAGGTAATTTTCATTCCCTTGTTGCAATTAATTCCTCATTTGATTCATGGATTATATATTCAGGTGCATCCCATCATATGGAAGTGAAAGAGGATTTTTTCTCTTCTTTGAGTCCATGCTCAAGAACCCCTATTCTCATGGAGGATGATACTCCAGTGGTAGTAACAGGAGAGAGAAGAGTGGAACTCCATAATGGTAGTTTTTAGAATGTTTTACATGTTCCAAAGATTTCTATGAATATGCTCTCAATTTATTAGATCACTCAGAAAGGTAAAAATGTTGAATTTACATCAGATTCCATTTATGTACTTGACATGCATGACAATTCCGTCATTGCAATTGGTGAGTTGGATCACAATTCAAGGTTGTATAAATTCACTATTTTTTTTACTATAACTCCTATTTTATACTTACACATAAGGAGAGTAATTTGCATGTAGCTTCAGTGCAACATGCAAATACTATTGTGCTTCCATCAATTTCATACATTAGAGATGATTCCATACACTCAGATTTTGTACATGGAAATAGGCAGGTAGTATAGCCAAATAAGAGCCAACGACGAAGCTTCGGCAAATTCCCAAGAGGGAACAATTCACACTTCAGGAAATAGGTGTCCTTGTAGGGAATCCATTAGATTTGAGTAGGACTCAATATCAACATGAGGAGCCTTCTCATGTACTTTCATATTTTAAACTTGAGATGCCAATGCATTGGTATATGGTTCAATCTATTGATCTCTAGACCTACAATAAGGTTGTGGTAAATCCATTATGGAAAGAAGCCATGCAGAAGGAGTATGAATCACTCCTAGAGAATCAGACTTGTGATCTGGTTTCACTTCCACTAGAAAGGAATATTTTCAGGTGCAAATGGGTCCATAGGATCAAGAGGTACAAGGCTAGATAGGTTGCTAAAGGACTTCATCGGATCCATAAATATTCCTATATCTTCATGATGAATTTCGGTGAGAAAACGTTTCAAGCTTTGCAGGATCATCTTGCACTGAAGAACACAATTTCCTAGCAGTTTCCTTTTCATCTTTTGATGCATTGTATTTTTGAGGGGGGCGGGGGGGTGGGGTGGGGGTTGTTCCCACGTGGTTTTCCCTCTTTCCTCATTTTTACTCAATTTTCATTAGTTTCATTGTACATGAGTACCTAATATGGCCTAGTATTCAAGCCTCATTTTTACTCCATAGTGATTTTTAGGGGGGGTGTTGGAGAAATTTCTTTTTTCGACACACTAGTTTAGTGTAGTATTCCAAATATAAAATAGTATGCAGAACATAAATAATTATCTATAAATGGTAGAGAAACAATTATATAACTATAATAATTCCACAACAATACTAGAATAATACTAGAATAACACTAGAAAGAGCACTTTGATTACTGAGAGCAATGTTCACTTGCCTCTTCAAGGGGGCAACCTCCAACAGAGCAGAGCTCTATTACAATAATATCCAAGAAAAGATTTATCATACCCTATACTTCTATTTATACTAAATCTATATATCCAAAATAACAATCTAGAGGAAGATCCTTCTGGAAGTGAAAGCTTCTATTAGGTCTTCTTACATTTGACTTATTCTTCCTTATTGCTAGGCCTTATTAATATTGGCCTTTATTACATGGAATCATATTATTCTATCTACGTGAGGGGTTAGGGAGGTTAGGTCCCTAACATGCCCTCCCACTTGAAGAAAAACCTTTTCCTCAAGGCTTCAGATGAGGGAATTTTTGTAGAATGGTGGCCAACTCCCAGGTGGCATCCTCTGGAGGTGTATCTTTCCACTGGACTAACACTTCCTGGATGGTGCGTTGACAGAGGCGACACTCTCGTTGGGCAAAGACTGATTGTAGATTAAACAATATGGAACCTTGTTCATCCAACTCTGGAAGACTAGTTTGAGTTTGGCATTTAGTTCCAATCACCTACTTTAATCAGGAAACATGACAAACCGGATGGAGCTTCGACTAACTAGGTAGAGCTAACGGATAATCCATTGATACCACACACTTGAGCATTGTATAAGGACCATAAAAGTTTGGCGCAGGTTTCTGACAGTGGTGATATTTGAGGGAAGTCTACTTATAAGGTTGTAGTCAAAGAAATAATTGATTCCATTCAACAAAATGGTGTTCGGAACGACCTTGATCTGCTTGTTTCTTCATGCAATTCTGAGCCATGACCAAATTATCTTTGAGGGCATGAAGAATAGCCTCCCTGACTATAAGATTTGTGTCAACCTTCTGAACCTTTGATACCCATGACATATATGAGAGAAGTGATGGGGTATTTTGGTCCTAGACTACCTCAAAAGGAGTCATGCGAGTAGTTGTATGGTAAGGTGTGTTTTACCACCATTCATCTAGGGGTAACCATTGAATCCACCGATTTTTCCACTCAGATGAAAAACACCTCAAATATGTTTCCAAACACTTGTTGACAACTTCAGTCTGGTCATTCGTCCGAGGGTGATAGTCAGTGATGAGATGCAATTGGGTGTCTTGTATCTTGAACAACTCTTGCCAAAAATTGCTGGTGAAAGTGGGGTCTATGTTAGAAACAATAGAATTAGGCATTCCATGAATATTGAAGATATTAAAGGTATGAGCCATTGTGGCGGCTGTGAATGAGTTTTAAAGAGAAAACAAATAAGCATATTTGGAGAGATGATCGACGACCACCATGATGACTGACTTATTTCCCAATTTAGGTAAGTCGACAATGAAGTCCATAGAAATATCTCACCAAATAGCATGGGGAATCGGAAGTGGTTGGAGTGTGCCCAGAGATTTGACAATTTCTCCCTTGTTGCATTAATATACTTCACATTCAACCAAAAAGGTGTGGACGTCCTGTTTCATACCCTCCCATAAAAAAGAACGTTTGACCCTTTCATAGGTTTTGGTAAATCCAAAATTCTTTGTTTTGGGTGAGGCATGAAGTTCATAAAGCACTATGTATTTAAGTTTGGATTTATTGCATAAATACAAACAACCTTTGTAGTGAAGATCTTGATTATTCCAAGAGTACCGTGGAGAAATTGAAGAATTGTGTTGCAATTGTTGGAGAATGATAGAAATTTTGGGGACTTGCAACAATTACTGACGAACATCTTGGAGCCAATCTTGTACTATGAAGGAGAGGAAGAAAATGGACCCATGTTCTTCATATTTCCAGGAAATGGCATCGACCACTACATTTTCCTTTCCCTTATTGTAAATGATCTCATAGTCATAGCCAAATATCTTGGTCACCCATTTTTGTTGTGCTGGGGATGAAATTCATTGTTCCAGGAAATACTTGAGACTCTGTTGATCAGTTTTGATTTGGAATCATTGACCCAATAAGTAAGGCCATCAGAGATCCATAGCATGAAAAAGAGCTAACATTTCCTTTTCATAAATGGATTGGCATAAATGTGACTCTGAAAGTTGTTTTCGAGTGAAGGTCAGAGGCCTCCAATCTTGCACGACGATGGCTCCAATTCCTTTTCTGGAAGCATCACATTCCAATATGAATGTCTTTGTGAAGTCTGGTAGTGATAAGACAGGGGTCAAGCACATAGCGTCTTTTAAGGCTTAGAAGGCATGATCCGTAGTTGAATTCCAAGTGAAAGAATTATTTTGAAGGAGGGAAGTTAGAGGAGATGCAATCTTTCCATAATTCCAAGAAACCTTCCTATAATATCATGTTAAACCTGGAAAACCATGAAATCTCTTAAGAATTTTAGGGCAAGGCCATTCTAGCATACATTCAATTTTTTAAGGATCCACTTGGACACCATCCTTGCCAACAATATGACCCATGTATTCCACTTCTGAGGCACCAAAGTCACATTTAGATTGTTTGAGGAAAATTTGGTTCTTAGAGAGAATATGGAGAACTTGATTCACATGGGAGAGATGAGATGACCAAGTTTTACTATAGATGATAATATCGTCAAATAAAACTAAGAAAACATGACTAAGAAAAGGATGGAAGACATGATTCATAATACTTTGGAAAATGGAAGGAGCATTACAAAATCCAAAGGGAATTACCAAGAATTCATAATGACCCTCATGAGTGTGAAATGTCCTCTTGGGAATGTCTTTGTATTTCATATGGATCTGGTGGTAGTTAGAACATAGATCCAATTTGGTGAAGTACTGGGCACCACTCAATTCATACAAGAGGTCATCAATGATAGGAATGGAGAATTTGTCTTTGATTGTGAGTTTGTTGAGGGCGCGGAAATTAGGACACATGCGCTAGGTACCTTCTTTCTTGAGTACCATGACCATAGGGGAAGAATAGGGGCTACTACTAGGACACATAACACTGGCTTCGAGTAATTCATGAATAATTTTCTCAATTTCATTCTTATGGGAAAAGGGATGACGATAAGGATGAACATTGGGAGAAAGAATGTCAGGGATGAGAGGGATGGAATAATCATGGATTCCATGGGAAAGAGGAAGTTCTTTGGGGCTGGTAAAAACAACTTGATGGCGGGAGAGGATAGATTGGAGGTTGAGATGCACAGAAGGTGTCTCAACAACATGAATGGAGTGGAGTTAGGCTATAATTCTTGAATGACTATTTTTTAGGAGCTTTTCCATGCGATGGGAACTAATGATCTCAGGGGAGCCTGCTATGATGCCTTGGAACTTACTATTTCCCATCATGTTGAAATTGCATGGTTGATTCCTTAAAATCCATGAGAATGGGGTCGAGAGTGCATAACCATTCAGAACCAAGAACAATGTCAAAACCACCCATGTCTATAGAAAAAATATGGCATTTCAAGTGATACTGACCAATTTGGAGTTTCACATTTTCACATCGTCCCCCACATTTCATGGAACCACCATTGGAAATCATGATTTGAAAATTATTGACTGCATGGATGTAACAATTGACTTCTTGGGAAATGTGGCGATTAATAAATTTATGGGTGCTACCACTATCCACAAAGATGATGAATTTTATATTTTTTATCTAACCAATTAATTTGAGAGTCTGGGGAGCATAGAATCCAGTGAGGGCATTAAGTGAAATCATTGGTTCAACTTCGACTGGGTCAGAGGGTGGGGTGAGGTCAAATGGCGGTGGTAGTTCCTCCACAAGTGGAACAACACCATCTTCTTTATAAATATACTCAGTCACAACCATAAAAAAAAATTGTTTCTTACACTTGTGCAAAGGAAAATATTTGTCATCACAATTATAACAAAGACCCTTGAGTTGATGTTCATCCATTTCATCCCTAGTTAATTTCTGGATCTTAAGGGGACTTACAAAAGGGGAAAAATGGGTGGGTTTAGGGTGAGGAGGAAAGGAGGGTTGTGGGTTTGGGAGGACAAAATATGTTGGGCTTCCTTGGCTCGTTGAATAGCTTCCAACCAAGTCTGGGGGTGGGCCATGAGAACATGGGCACGAATTTCATCTTTGAGGCTATTGATAAAGCATTCCCTAAAGAAAGAATATGACATGCCCTCCATTCTGAAATCGAAGTGCTCAAATGAGGAAATAAAGTCTTATAATGTCCCATACTGCTTTAACTTGGTCAAATGACCTAAATGGTGGGTGTCAGAGTCAAAGTGGTCATAAATTTCGGCCACAAAATGTGCCCAAGAAAGATACCCTTGGCGTGCATATTTTTTCCATTACCATCGTTCTAGATCCATATGTAAGACACCATAATGAAGCTTGGCTAAATCATCAGTAATTCCATGCAAAGAGAAATAATGTTCCATTTGGGTGACCCATCCTGCAGGATCTAATCCATCAAATTGTTTCACCTCTATTCTAGGAGGGTGGAGGTCTCAGGAAAAGTGGGTAGTATGAGGGCCTTGGTAATGGGAAGATTCATGGTCATCCTAATAAAATGGTTGTTCATAAGAGGAAGGGTTCTGGGAATGGACTAGGAAGTGGTCTTTGAGGTCTTTGATGTAGGAACATTGTTCCTTGAGGTCTTTGATGTGGGAACATTTCTCCTGGAGGTCTTTGATGTGGGAAGAATGGTCCTTGAGAACCTCAATATTGAATTGATGGAGCTAATGTTGGTATGAAGTTGCCTGATGGCATCCTTGTTCTGGTGGTTTTCAACAATAAAGGCATTGAGGTCTTGGGCTTGTGTGGTATTCATTTGGACAAAGGATAAGGAAAATGGTATAGGGGAAACAAAAGGGATCTAGAGGGGTGGGTGGGACCACTGAAAAAAAAGGGTTTCAAATGATAGGTATCATTGCGATCAGGGAAAAAGGGGGAATACAAAGGGATATGAGCCAAATAAGGGTGTCGGAGATGGGTTGGGTCCACAAATAAAAATTGTGTTAAAAATGATAGGTATCATTGGAATCAGGGAGAACAGAGGAACCCAGTGGGATAAGTCCCAACTAAGTGTGTCAGTGGAGTTATACTCCACCCTGAATAATACTATAGTGAATAAATTCCCAAATGCTTAATAGGAAGAAACATGTAGCAATTTCACAACCCAAATGCAGAAGACACAATTCCGCGGCAATAGATCTTGTATGTTCTATTTATTTATTTTTGGTTTCCGTCCCAAGGGTTAGGGTATTCAAGGGCTCTATAGACAATGGTTTTACCTGTGTTATAGCTCTCTGATATATGTACGCCGTCCAACAGTAGTACTCAACACAATATCTCATGGAACCAACTAAGGACGCTAGATCGTGCCCTTAGTTGTGCTACCCGACTACCAAGGTACTAGAGAGTATCTTCCCAAGTGTTGTTCTTGGTGGAACTATAGCAGTCAGGACGTCAATCGATTTGTGTATGGAGGGATTTAGGATATCTAGGTTGATCTGTATACATGTGTTTACTGATGCACTACCACTCAAAGGGGTACCAATAGGGGTTACAAGGGTGGGCAACAAATGTGTGCTTAGGTACTACTTATATTTCCTGTATGTATGAATCTCCGACCGTGAGTTTATGCATGTAACGAAATATCTTTGTATCTTTAAGATGTCAGGATATGTCTCTACCCTGAAGAAATTTAACCCACAATTTTCTTTCGAGGAAGTTTCTTTCATACCACTTGTAGTATTCCAAATATAAAATAGTATGCAGAACATAAATAATTAGCCATAAATGGCACAGAAACAATGATATAACCATAATAATACCAGAATAACACCAGAAAGAGAACTTTGATTACTGACAGAAATGTTCACTTGCCTCTTCAAGGGGGCAACTTCCAGCAGAGCAGAGATCTATTACAATAATATCCAAGACAAGATTTCTCATACCCTCTACTTCTATTTATACTAAATCTATCTATCCAAAAAAACAATCTAGAGGAAGATCCTTCTAGAAGCGGAAACTTCTATTAGGTCTTCTTACATTTGACTTATTCTTCCTTATTGCTAGACCTTATTAATATTGGCCTTTATTAGATGGAATTATATTATTCTACCTACACGAGGGTTAGGGATGTTAGGTCCCTAACATTCAGTAGGAATTAACTGATTAGTTATATTTTAGACTTTCTATTTTTACCATCACTATTATGCATGTATGCATTCCTAAGGAAAGCTATCTTCTTGATTTATTTTCTTAATTATGTAATGTTCTTCCCTATATATGAGTGTATTGCACGCATTAATTATATCATTTTGATCATCATATATGTATCAATCATCATCTCATTGGAGTAGTGTGAATATATTTTCTCTTTCTTCCATATTGAATCTCTCTTCCTTTCTTGATAAGCTTTGTTTGTACTTGCTTTAGCTAGATCTCCTGTGAAGGTTTCGATGAAACATTGACATAGACCACCCAGTCTAAAATTTAGCATAAGGTATGAGATGATGATAGCTCCACCATCACACAACATTACGAGTTAAGGAGGGACCATTATGTCTTAGAGGGGCTCAAAGGAAAAGCAAATGATGGTAGACTTAGAGTTCAATAGGGTTTTGGATTTTCTCTCCAAGATCCTCTCACTCAATGCTTTGATATGTTTCTTCTTTTTTCCATTTCTCTATTTCATTTGGTTGTCTTTGTCTTAGTTTGTTACTTTAGGCATCTATGGAAGAACCCATAATATACTCTTGATAGGCAGAGCCACTTTGAGGGATAATTTTATTCTATTGCATCAAGTTGATCGCCATCTCTTCTACCTCAACTCCCTACATCTTGTCTCTTGCTCAATTTTCTATTGATGATTTGAGCCTATCATTTTCATCCTTTGTCTGCAGTAGGCCATTAACAATGAAGAGAACTAGAAAAGGTGATTGGCTTGAATCCTACATGCAAGGCCTAACTCATGGTTCCAATTCCACTGCCAAAAACCCATCCTCTCAGAAAATTCCCTATTCCCTAGCGTATCACCCAAGCACAATAAAACACTAGGAAAGTTGTAGAGGACTACTATTGTTGGTTCTTCAATGGAACTAAGACCTAGGTGGCCTCCATGGAGTAGGAAATCAATCAAAATAGAAGGAAGCTATCCAATTCTTAGTTGTAGACCGGATTTAAGGAGTGGGTGCCAAACATAGGATTATTCACGTCTAGAGATACCAAATTCTTCAATATCATTGAGATCTATTGGTTGAATAAGGCCTTCATTTCTCGAGTGGTGGAGGAAAGAGGACACTAACAACAAGCCAATAAAAAATGGACCTTCTCGACAAGAAATTTGAAGCCATTTTTAATGTGATCTATGATACATATATCATTGTCTTGATCTTTTCGAACCCTAGGACACCCCTATAGTGGAAGTTGGATAATCTTAGGCATATGAAGGAACTCCCTCCAATCTCGTTCAGCTTAATGATGACCCAAAAGACCAAATGGATATGCAACACTGGTAACACTCTATACTAGTTTTGTGGGGTTGGATTTTTATATCCTTTATTGATAAGTTTACAAAGGAGTAGTACTACTCCATTTAGATTTCCCTTATCTATTTTATTTTTTTCTTTTAATCAACTATGTCAAGCTACTTTCACTCATAATTCCTCTTAGCACCATTTTCAATCAAAATTAATGTCTTTTTTAAACTGCAATGAACCTAGTTAATGTTAGTTAATTTAATATAAGTATTATGTATACAATAATAATAATATAAATATTGTAAAAATTAAATTTGTTATATAAAAATGATGGTATTGAATATGTGACTTTGAAAGAAGACGGGTGGATCACCAATGCCGAACTTGATCTCACTGCAGAGCACACAACTTGCTGAGAAAA
>ML789533.1:668144-687939 GCA_009831015.1 Picea engelmannii
TCAAATGTGTGACCAAGGGAATAAACTTACTTTCGATTCAGAAAAGTGTGAGATAAGAAAAGAAAGTTAAGGGAAATTGGTCAGTACAGCTACAAGAACTTCAAACAACATATATGTGTTAAGTAAAATTGAAAATGAAAAGTATTGTCTAGGAAAGGAAGATGAAAGTTGGCCATGGCATAGAAGAATGGGTCACATGCATTTTGATAACCTTGTCAAAGTCAACAAAAGAGAAGTAGTCAAAGAAATGCCCCAGATCACGAAACCAACCAACACTTTATGCAAGCATTGTCAACAAGTAAATCAAACAAAGACCAAGTTCAAATCAAAGGAATTTATGGACTACTGTACCAGTCATGGAATAAAAAGTCAATTCTTTGTTGCTAGGACACCTCAACATAATGGAGTTGTTGAAAGAAATAACAAGATAGTACAAGAAATGGCTCGAACAATGTTAATGGATTCCAAATTGACAGATATATTTTGGACATAGACAGTGCATACAATAGTTCACATTCAAAACAAAGTAATTCTTAGAAACAACACTGATGAAGCTCCCTACGAGATATGGAAAGGAAGACCAAAAAATGTGAAGCACTTCAGAGTTTTTGGAAGAAAATGCTACATCAAAAGAGAAGATGGCAGAATGGGAAAGTTTGACTCTCGTTTGGAAAAATGAATACTTGTTGGTTACTCAAGTACAAGGAAAGCATACAAGTGTTACAATATAAGATTGAACAAATTTTTGGAAAGAATCAACGTAAAAATTGATGAAAGAGGCAAACCAAAATAAAAGGAAGAAGAAAACAAATCAATGGAACAACTTTTTGAAGAAGAAGATGAAAAATAAGTAGAAAAGGAAGATGAAGATGAAGAGAACCCGACAGACGCAGAAGAGAAACTTCAAAAATTATCTCCAAAGACACCTAGGAAAAAGTACAGAAGAATCATCCTTCAGATCATATCATTGGAAACAAAGATGCAGAAATTGAGATTAGAAGAAAAATCTGCTCACCAAACCAAACACACCTAGCACTCTTATCTATAATTAAACCAAACTGTTTTGAGGAAGCCAACAAGGATGAATTTTGGAATAAGGCCATGGATGAAGAATTGGATCAAATAGAGAAAAATGACACTTGGGAATTGGTTCCAAGACCAAAGAATAAGAATGTGATTGACATAAAATGGGTTTTTAGGAATAAATTGAATGAAGATGGACATGTTACAAGGAACAAATCTAGATTGGTATGTAAAAGATATGCACAGATTGAAGCAATCGACTTTGAAGAGACATTTTCCCCAGTTGCCAGAATGGAAACAATCTGTTTACTTTTAGCTTATGCATGCTCCAAAAATGTTAAAGTATATCAAATGGACATAAAATCGTCTTTTCTGAATGGGGAACTTGAAGAAGAAGTCTACATTGAACAACCATAAGGATTTCAGTTGTTAGAGAACACAAACTATGTATGTAAATTAAAGAAGGCCTTGTATGGTCTAAAACAGGCTCCTAGAGCATGGTACACTAGACTGGATAAGTATTTGCAGCAGGCTGGGTTAAGAAAAGCAAGTGTAGACAACAACCTCTACATCAAGGTAAGTCAAGGTAATATTTTATTAATTGAAGTTTATGTCGATGATATTATTTTTGGTAGTGATGATGACAGGTTAAGCCAGAAATTTGCAAAAGACATGCAGAATGAATTTGAAATGTAATTACCTGGAGAACTATCCTTCTTTCTAGGACTTTAGATACGTCAAATCAACCAAGGAATTTTTATTTCTCAAACCAAGTATATCAGAGAAATGTTAAAGGGGTTCGGAATGGAATATTTCAAACCAGTTATCACTCCCATGCAAATCGGTTGTAAGTTGAGCAAATATGATGATTCAAAGTCTACAAATCAGAGGAAATACAGGTCAATGATTGACAGCCTACTATATGTGACAACATCCAGACCAGATGTAATGCAAGCAGTTGGACATGTGGCACGATTTCAAGAAGCACCAAAGGAATCACATGTATTAGCAGTAAAGAGGATTTTCAGATATCCCAAAGGAACAGAAGAATTTGGATTATGGTATCCAAAAAGAAAAGATCCATCACTTATTGCCTACACAGATGCAGATTGGGCAGGTTGTATTGATGACCGATGAAGCACCAGTGGAGCAACGTTCTACTTAGGTGAGTGTTTGGTATCATGGCTAAGAAAGAAACAATCATCAGTATCTCTATCTATAGTCGAGGCAAAGTATATTGCAGCAACAACATGTTGTACACAAGTTCTTTGGATGAAACAAAATTTGACAGATATACAGGTTGAGTATGATGAGCCCATTCCAATGTATTGTGATAATAAAAGTTCCATTAGTATCTCAAAAAACCCAGTGATGCACTCTAAGATGAAGCACATTCCAATAAAGTATCACTTTCCATGGGAACAGGTTGCAGAAAAGAACATCAGAGTTGAGTATGTGGGCACAAAAGAACAAGTGGAAGACATATTTACATTACCACTTCCATGGGAAGCCTTTGAATATCTTCACCAAAGACTTGGAGTTATTTCTACTCCAAAATGAATGATTTTTGAATGCTTATCTTATATTTCTTAGATGTACACGAGGAAGCACCATAAGAGGACAGTTCATTCAGGGGGAGAAACCCCATATGGAAAGATACCTTTGTTATTGATGACAAAGGGGGAGAGATTTATTAGATGTAGAGGACAGAGGCATGGTTCCAGGGGGAGAAGATTTATCAGATGCAGAGGAAATAGGAAAATTTATCAGATACAAAGGACAAAGGCATGGTTCTAGAGGGTGCATGAGTGATATGATTTCAGTATTGCATCAGAGTGTTTCCATCAATGCCAAAGGGGGAGATTGTTGATTAAGGTTGGTTGTCATTGATGTCAACCCTTGAAGAAAGCCCCATAGAAAAAAGGTTTGGGTAATGGACCCAAGATTGTTTGATGTAAAGCTAACTCATTATTGTATTTTCATGTTTGATAAGAAGTAAATATGGATGAACTCCAAAGTGGTCCCCTTATGGTGAAAGCCCTCACGGGAAGATGCTTTGTGGAGTAAGATAACTCATGATTGATTATGGAATAATGAGATGAAGGACAATGAATTTGTTAGGTAAACTATCCTATATGGATATTTCTTGTCATTCCATTTCTGGTGGTATGTGGAACGTCACATAACTCCTCATGGTTAGAGAGTTATGGCCATGAGAAGTTGGAGACCCCAGGTTTGGGTAATGGACCCAAGTTTGCTTGATGGATAATGGTATGAGTTATGATATATTTTCAGATAATACTATTCTATATGGATATTAAATGTCATTCCATTTTTGGTGGTATGTGGAACGTTACATAACTCCTCACGGTTTGAGAGTTATGTCCTTACGAAGTTGGAGGACCCTCATATGTCATCTAGAAGTCCCAAAAGGTCAAAGTAGTCAAAGTGGTTTAAGAGTTTTTAAAAGGTAAATAATAAAGTGAAGTAATGAGTGTATTATAATTCAAAGTGAATACAAAATAAATTATTTCAATAATAAATTTAATGGAGAAATTAGAAGTGGGTTAACCCTAAAATAAGAAAGTGGGGCCAAGTGACCTAGAAAATGTTTTTAAGGAAGCTACTTGGAGAGTATAAATAAGAGGCAAGGCTCTCTCATTTTAAACACACTTGAGAATATTGAATATCTATAGGTTTCTGAAGTAACGAAGGATATATAAGCTGAAATTATGAGGGAAGGTGAAGAAAATAAGGCCGAAATGCAAGGAAGGATAAATTCTTTTGATGGTGCTTTCTAAGGTATGTTATTTACAGGTCATCTCACCATTTTTGCTATAATGTTTTTTCTATAATGATTCAGACTGTAAAATTGCTATGACATTGAGAAAAAATATCCAAGTATATGTGGTAAAAAAATTATCTTGTGGGTCATTGTATTTTTGGAGTTACACTCCGTGGAAAATAGGGTTTGTGGCCAGTCCTGAAATTAGTCAAAAACCGATGTTTTGGGTAAAAACGTCATAACTTCTTCATAACAAATCCAAATTCAGTGAAACAAAATGTGTTGGTTAGGGTGTAGTTTTTAGTATTTTGTTTCACAATTTTAGATCAATTTCACAAATATTCCATGCGGGGCACGCTCTACAAGGTCGCTCTATAGAATAATCCTAAATTCAACAAGGCATGGCATTCTTGCTATAACTCCTTTTCTGAGAGGTTCCAAGTAGTGAAACTTGGAGGAATTGCATAAAACACATTGAATAACATTTTGTATCAGTTTTATATCTTTATACATTACAGGTACAAAGTTGTGATTAGTTCAAGTTAGGGTTGTTGACTAATCCAAAACTAGGCATGTGAGACTAAAGAAAAGTTTGATGAAAATGTTAGTCTCTTGTTGTTGAAGTTAAGGAAGGTTTGCAGGAATGTGATCATATACACCAGGTCTATTATAGAGATACAAATCAGATTTAGATGATGAAATTGATGAGGGATTTTGGTTGAGGTACATGCTGAGTACATGGTTGAGACAAGTAGTTGGTGAGTTGGCACATACATGAGGTGTATAGCTGATGATGTTGGTACATATTGATGAGTAATAGTTGATGGGTATTTGACACATGATTGGTACATACTTGGTACATGGTTGGATGCACTTGTTTATGGTACATGTTGATTACAAGTTATTTGGTACAGGTTGGTGCATGGTTGATGCACTTGTTTATGGTATAGGTTGATTACAGGTTGAGGTAGAGGTTGATGCATGGGTGATGCATGGTTCAGATTTATTCGTACAAGCTTACAGAAGTATATCTCATAGTGACAGGTTGGCAGTGGTTCCATCATTCTACTTCTACTTCAGGGTGGCAGGATGGGGCAAGGACATGTGGTTGTAGCCACCTTCCGGTTGTAGCTGGAGAACATAGGGGGTTGTAGCCTCCTTCTGGTTGTAGCTAGAGAATTGGGTAGTTGGAGCTTCCCTCAGGTTGTAGCCTAAGAAACTAGGGGGTTGGAGCCTCCTTCCAGTTGCAGCTGGAAAACAAAGGAAGTTGGTTCTTCCAATGAATGTAATTCTTCAAGACATATAAGAAAAAGCATTCTGTGGTTTTCTCCCGATTTGAGTTTCCACGTAAAACACTGGTGTACTGTGTCTGTGTATGTTTGTTCATTTGTTCATTGCTTATTTACTCTGCAGTTATTGGATGATAATGCTTCATTGATATAACACTTGGATTATATGGTTAAAAATGATTAAATTTCTCTATTACTGATTCACTTCCCCTCTCACTAATCCAACAATATTATACATTTATGTAAATTAATACTTTAATTTATACATTATATTAATATTATAATGTATTATTTTTTTCTGTAGAAAAGAGCGTAATTCTTATCATTATAATAATCAAAATTACATTTTGTAGATACACTTCATGAGTGTATTCTTGTGATCTAGTGTGTCTATATTACTTCGGATCCCGTTGTTGTTCTTCGATGAAGTTATGTCTTCTTCATCCCGTAGGATTTTACATAATCATTACAAACCAAAAACGATTTTCGTATTTGTTGTAGTTCTGTCTTCTTGATCCCTTAGGATTTTATACAAAAAATTTTAAACCAAAAAAGGTTTCAGTAGTTCACAAAAAGGTTCTTTGTTGTTCTTGAATTTGTTCGTTTAGGAACTCTGTGATTTTCCAGCAGCCAATTTCCAAGTGAGTGCCTTCTTTTGATGAACTGACCGCTTCTTCACTTCTTTCCCTGTAAACATGTTGACAGGAAAAGGAATCAAAAACTCTCTGTAGTGTTTTTATGTCTTCCACAATATTGGCAGGTCTGATATTGTTTCAACTTTGAGTCCCATTTATCTAGTTTATTAAATTTTTTGAGTCTCCATAAACTGTTATATTTTTTTAGTCATTTTCAATTGCAAAGGCCAAGAGTAGTTTGAAGCTCATAAGTTCATCATAATTATTTGTTCCATTTCCCAATCCATACGTTAAGGTGTAGTAGTGCGTGTCTGAGAAGTATAATAACCCTCCACCTCCACAAGTATAGTGTTGGGAAGCTCTGTAAATAAAACCCATGGTATTGATTTTTAAATGGTTACTTCTCTTATCGTTTTATTATTGTTTCTTCCTTCAGAAGGAGAAAAGGACCTGAAAATATTGCCAAACTATTGAGAGTAGTTTTTTCTGGAGCTATAGACACCTCATTAAAAATGGCTTCATTCCTTGCAATCCACACTCCCTGGATGATCAACAAAGGTAGTATTTTGTATCTTTGATAAGATAATTTTTCCCACTAGTTCCTCCAATCCGGTTCAAATGTGTGGCCTACCCATTGTAAATTTGTTGCCAGGGATCTGGAGACTTCAGTGCAAACCATTCTTATATAAGAACAGTCTAGGAAAAGGTGTTATGCAGTTCCCCCCCTCAATCTTTCACAATGAACATCTACCTGGTCCAACAATATTTCTTTTTTGGAGTATGTCCCAGGTTGGATCTTTGTTTGAAAGCACGCTCCATGAGAATAGTTTTGACTTAGCAGGGAAATTTACCTTCCGGATCTTTTTCCACCACCAGAATGGTTCTGCTTGTACTAGATCTTGTTTTAAGTGATTGTATCCTTCCTTTTGGGTGTAGATTCCTGATTCATTTATGTCCCACACCATTTCATCTTCTTGATCTCTTAGTTTGATCTGTGTAGATTTTAGGGTTGTAAGGTAACTCTCCAATTCAGTTGTCTCTTCAAAGTTTAAATCAAGTTCATGGATGACTTCCACCCTTGAGTCTAGAGGGTTGAGGAGGGCTTGACAACAAGGGAGTTTAAGGAATCCATACCTTTTAATATTAAAGAATGAATAATATGTTATGATAGTAGGTTCTTCCCCTAGTCTTACCCGAAGTTTGTTTCCTACTTTCCATGCAAGTCCATTCCCAATAACAGAGAAGGATTATATGGCAGCCTTCCAAATCACCGAGACTCCTTTAATAGTTTTCTGAGCCCATCTAATCCATGACTCCATTGATTTTGGTTCAATGTACTTTCTTATAACTACCTTTGTCCAAAGGCTATTTTTAGTGAGTATGCACCAACTCCCTTTAGCAGCCAAAGCTTTTGAGAAGACATGTATATTTTTTAGGCCCCATCCACCTAGAGCCTTTGGGACTACAGTCCTTTTACATATAAACAAAGGTGTCACATGTATATCTTTCTTTCCACTCCACAAAAATATGAAAGAGAGATTTCTAGCTTCCTCAAAAGTTCCTTTTGGGATCCAGGATAGTGACATCCAAAAAACTAGGATAGCTTCCAAGACTGATTTTACTAGGACTAATCTACCAGCCCTCGAAAGCCATCTATGGATACATGATAATAGTCTGTTTTCCAATATTTTGAGTATCCATGTCCAATCCTCCTTCCTATAATCATTTGGTTTTAAAACAAAGCCCAAGTACTTTAGTCCTTCATCTATAGTTTTCTCTTCGACGGGAAAATGTTGTCGAAACCATCCTTTTTCACTTTCTGAGAGGCAAAAGGAGGTAAGGGTAGACTTCCCTTCATTTATAAGCATTCCAGTATATTTGGAGAAACTTTTTACATTGTTCTTTAAAGTCTCGGCCTCCCCTTTTGTCCTTGCTGTGAAGATGAGAATAGCATCCACAAACAGAAGGTGTGTGATTTGTAGATTAGTAGAAATATTAATGCATGGAAAGGAGCCTCAATTCTTTTCTGTTGCAAGAGCCATTCTTAGGCCTTCATCCACAAGCAAAAAAAGAAGAGGGGAAAGGGGGTATCCCTATCTTAAGCTCCTTTTAGATCTAAAAAAGGTTGTTGTCGATCCATTTATGAACACTAAGAATGAAAAATTTGTAATGCAGCAGATAATCCATCTGATGAAAGGGACTATAAAGCCTAAGTGAGTTAAAAGAATTCGTGTGTAGAGCCAACTTACTCTATCATAGGCTTTGGAAAGATCGATTTTTAGCACCGTACTTTTTAGCTTTCTGGTCTTTATGCTGTGTAAAGCTTCATGTGCCACCCCTATCACTTCATGGATCTGTCTACCTTCCAAAAACCCAAACTGTTTGAGTGATATTTTGTTGGAGAGGATTCTTTTTAGTCTTCATTATAAGACTTTGGACATGTTCTTGTAGATGCAGTTGCATAGTGAAATTGGTGTGAAGTCATCTAGTGAGTTTGGATTATCTTTTTTAGGAATAAGGGAAATGAAGGTAGAGTTTAAACTGAGTGGCATTTGTCCAGTTAGCCTTATCTCTTCAACTGAGATTAGAATATATTTTCCAATAAAGTCAAAGAAACCCAGAAACAACTCATTGTCCATCCGTCTGGCCGTGGGATTTTGTCCTTTTGAAAATTGTTCATTACTTCTTTTATCTCTTCTATGGTTACCTTTTCCATAAACATTATATTATCATCCTCGTTTGCAAAGATATGGAAGTACTATGTCATTCAGTTCACTTCTTCAATAGTGGCCTTGTTTTTTGCTTTGTATAGTTCCTGGAAGAAGTTTTTCGATTCTTGACATTCCTTCAAATGTATGTTCCTACTTTCCATATTGATATTTAAGTTCCCAAATAGCTTTTGTGAATTTATTTCCCTTTGCATAACTTGAAATTTTTTTGTGTTCTCATCTCCACTTTTCAGCCAAATGGCTCTGCTTTTTAATCTCCAAGTTTCTTCTTTTTCCTTAAGTAGTTTGTTTCTAATTTCTTCCAATTTGAGTAGATTTATTTTATCTTCTGTTGTGGAAAAACTGCCACCATCTTCCTCCGATTTTTTTTTTAACTGTGACTCCAGTTCTTTTAGTTCCAATTCCTCCTTAAGAGATTTTTGTTAGGCCCAACTCTTTGTTTTTTCTTTGAGTTTTTGAAGATGTTTGACAAAGTGTAACCCTACCATCTCATTTCTTTTTGGGTTGTAGATTATCCATTTTTCCTTGACCAATTTTATAAAAGTGTCATCATTGAGCCAAGTTCTGTTGAATTTGAAAGGACTGGGTGGCTTGTTCGCCCCATTCCTTAATTTGAAAAATATCGGATAATGATCTGAGATTCCCCCGTGTCCGATCCATTGTTTCATTTGAAAGGATTTTTCAAGAAGTGTATCCTTTATCAAGAAATGGTCCAATATTTTGGCTACACTGGCTTCACCCACTCTGTTATTTCTCTAGGTAGGTTTGAGTTTGACTGGCTCAATATCCATAAATTTGTGCTACGCCAACTTTTGTGTGAAGTAACTAGTTAAAGGGCTCGTTCTCGCATGTGTTCCCTAGACTTATGAAAAATCCAAGGAGAAATTTAAATATCTTCCCAAGATTACAATTTTATCTTTTAAGAAAGACTTGGAGAAGACTTTGTCCCAAAAGGGGCCTCTGTTAAGACAGGGTCCATAGATGTTGACAATGTGGAGGGGTTCTTCCAAATCCATAGAGGTAACCATAATACTGAGACCAGAGTCAAACCCCCAAGAGTTGATGAATTTTATAGTGCGAGAGTTCCATCCAATTTCTAGACCTCCTGACCTTCCAATAAAGTCTAGTGTAATGAACTTCTAGTTTGGTAGTAAAGTAGAGAGTCTGTTAAAAACTTCAACCCCTTCCCCCAATGTTTCCTGATGAAGAAGGACATCTGGATGTTCTACAAGAATCACCCTTTTTAGGGTTGGTATTTTCAGGGGGGTAGGCAATCCCCTACAATTAAAAGAACAACATTTCATTAAGGCCCCTTACCCAGGGTTTGCCTTTCTCTAAGTGCCCTTTCTATAGAGACCTGTTTCCCTACTAGTATGTCAATATTATCTTTCTTCTATGCCTTTTGATATGAGATATTTTCTTCCTCTTCCACTTTTATCTGTTGAGAGAAGATCCAAGGCTAATCCTCTTGAATGGTCTTTGTTCATAGATCTTAAGAAGTAATGCCCAGAGGATGTATCAGAAGAGGATGAATAATTGTCCTCCAAGACAAGGAAAGAAGGAGGATCCAATAGATGAATGGAAGAGGAGGACACCAGAGTGGTCGAAGAGAAGAGAGGGAGCAAGGGGGTCTGCGAGGGGGAGGGGGGTATTGTAATGTGGGAAGGGATTGGGGGAAGGGGAGGGGAGATCAACCACTCTGTACCATTTATAGATAAATTGTTTATTAAAAAGGTAATATAAGGAGTAGGGTTAGAGGAGGTAACTGCAACTGAAAAGGATGTGGTTTATGTCACAACTGTGCTCCGTTGATCTGGTCATATTAGTACCATTTCTAAGAAAGGAGAGACATTCTCCACATATGCTTCCTCTTTAAAGAGAACCGGTTGACAGCCATGATCCCTTTGAGAGTTGATGGAGGAGATATTTGTATAAGATTTATGTGATAAATCTTTGTTTCTACCATACACTGTTTCTCTGGTTCTTAAAGGAAGCTTACAAATCTTGATAAGATGGCCATATTGGTGACACCTTCTGCACCTGAAAGGTATATTCTCATAGTACAGTTTTTGAATATAGTTGTATCCTCCCCAGCTAAGATCAATCTTTTCACCAAGACCTTCTATGATGTTTAGATTTACCAATATTCTCACTACCTTCCTTTGTTTCGATTCTTCAAAGGTCATGTCTGCATCCAAGAAGTCTCCTAAAAAATTCCCATTTTTTTTGAAATGATCGAAGGACCAAAGGTGGAAAGGAAGTGTTGGTAGTCTTACCCATACCGGGATTTTATCAAGTCGTCCTGTGCTTGCATCAAAGAATGGGCTCCAGGGTTTAAGAAGAAGCGAGAAGTTCTTGATGCTCCAAGATTTACCCAACCCCCACTTGGAATGCTTAGAGTTTTGGAAGGTGAAGGCATACCAATTTCTATTTAACTCCACAAGCTCCGGTAGGTATCCAAGTTCATCCTTCCAAGAATTTTTCATCCAATCTCGAATTGTTCTAACCGCAAAAATTCTTCCATTAACACATCCTACTATCATTTGATTTTCCATGTGGGTTACCTGTCTGATCTCGACGTCTTCTTCGAGTGCTAAGTTCCCAACCCTTCCTTTTTTTTTTGGGCATTTCCTCTTAAGCCTGGATCCTGCTTCCCTTGGTCGTGTGCCACCAAGTGTCGACCTGTCATTCGAGTATGCATGTGGCTTCCTTAAATTTTCTCTGGAGAAAGAGGTCTAGTCACATCCTCTGTGCTCATCAGGTTCTAACAAGGTTGAAATGAAACCCTTGTTTGAGGGGAAGGGTATAGTGGCACGGTTGGCACCTTACCTCTTATCTGAGTGAACTGGAGAAGTCGTGTCAGTCTGGTGGGAAGAAGATCATGGGTAGGCTCAGAGGGAGGGTGGATTAGTCCTCCTTCAACATAGTTAAACCAGTCTAAATCTGTTTCCTGATGCGAACTGAGTGGTGGTAAAAAACCAGCTGATGAATTCGAAAGCCTCGACACCCAAGGTTTTGTGAAATCACCAAAAATAAGGTCGTCGAGGAGAGGGGGTTGTGAAGGGGAAACTGGGTCAGATAAAGAAGAAAAGGGATTGAGAAGAGAAGAGACCCCAACTCCCACCAACTGTTCAATATAACCTCCACCTGTCAAAACCTCAGGTGCCACAACATCCACCAAATTTGACTTCATGTTGGTGTCGGAAGCCAACGTGGACGTCGAGCAATAAGAATCCATTATGAGAGCGTCAAGACTATGTCGGGAAAATTCTACAGGGTAACGGGACGGGAAAAAGGGAGACGAGAAGTTGTAAAAGAGGGGGAGAAAAACCTAACTGCAAGCTAGATTTAAAAGATCCTTCGAAGACCGCAGGCTAGTGCGAAAGTGATGCTCCATAACCGCAGACCACCTTTTTTCCCATATTATAATGTAATATTACTTTAGTAATGTATTTATTAAAATGTATTAATTTATTAATTAATTAAATTAATACATTATAATATACATTAATTTATTAGTAATGTAATGTATTAATTAATTAACGTAATGAAATTACTTAATTAACGTAATGAAATTACTTAATTAATTAATAATCTAATGTATTAATCAATTAATTAGTAATATTTAATTATTAGAATATGGAGTATAATGGAAACACTCTGGAGATCCATGGAACCAACAGGTTCTATCAGCCGCAGTGTCAGTATGTCGTGGTTGGATGAACGGGTAAGTTCATATTTGCTTGTGGTTATGCGGTTGTTACCACGGAATCCACTTCCGGATTTAGTGTTGTTCTCAAATTCAATACCACCTTTCTTATTCCTTCTTAGTGGAAATGGGTGCTTTTCAACATAATATTTTATATATCTTATTAGTACCTTCCCTTTGGTATGAGGGACTATTAGTAATGGATTTTTATTTTTGCTTTTTCTATTAACTTAGCACAAAACCCAATAAATTTTGAGTGTTTTAACTAAAGTCTCTTGAAATTCATACAACATGACTTGAAATTTAATTATCTTAACCTATGTTTTGAATTGGAACTCTTATTTGTCCTCTTCCCTATACAAAGGGAGAAGATACCTTAGTTTATATCTCTTTAAAGCATGCATTTGTATAGTGATTTTTCTCAACAAAGTAATGCTAAAAAATACTCTAGCATTACTTCTTAACACTAAATGTTAAGATTGAATGTTTGTGGCAATGTATAATCTATGGTTAGTTGATTTATGGCTGCCAACTATGTCATCATGCAAACCTACAGTTGCAAACGTGTTGGTTCTTCTTTATGCTCAATCTCATACCCCTTATTTACTTTACCTACTCAATCTCATACCCCAAGGTTGCATGCACCTTCAACCTTCTTGAGTACAATTTTGAAATATTTTCTTCAATATAAGCCTCGGCCCCTTAGATTTCATCCCCTTATCTTTGCACTTCGTGAGATCCACCTTATTTGTTATTTTTCCCCTTTGAATTTCATCCCCTTATCTTCGCACTTCAAGAGATCCTTTGAATTGCATCCCCTTACCTTCGCACTTAGAAAGATCCACCTTAGTTGTTCTTTTTCCCCTTATATTTGTACATCGAGAGATCCACCTTAGTCATTCTTTTGGTCAGCCAATCTCCTACAAGTACTTGCACCGCACCTTGTAAGAGATATATTTTTTCTTATGGAGATACCCATCTCTACAATATAAAATGTGTTCCACATATTTATATATTTAACAATAATCAATGTAAACTCTACTTCTTTCTTTTCAAATTACTATCACCTATAGCCTAGGGTGTAAGATTTACATATTCTTTGAATATTTTTGAGCTTAAATGAGAAGTCGACTCCCCTGCAGCCCAGGGTATAAGATTTTCATATTCTTTGAATAGTTCTAAGCTTACCTGAGAAGTTGGCCTTTGGCCCTATCATCATGGTTCTTCTGCAACAGTAGGATAGCACTTTCCAATGAAACTCCATCCCTCAACGTAGTCCATGTTCCTTTGGTCCTGAGATTAGCTGTTTAAGGCCATTGGATAAGGATAACTCAGTCATTTAGAGCTTCTCAGCCAAAAAATGACATGAAGCTTAGTAGGAAACACCCTAACGCAATCTCTTTTCGGGTAAATATTGATCTATTTTCTGCCCCCTCTCTTTTATAGATGCATCCTGTATAGATTTAGATGCGTATTTATCCAATTGAAGAACACAAATTGCATCTTATTTCTCCACCATAGTAAATTCTCTACGAATATACATTTTAATTTTTTTTTGTTGGTGTGACTGAACAAAAAAGTTCTATATATGCCAACGTTTAGAAATAATATACTTACCAAAATAAGGGGATAGGTGATGTGCTACATCATGTCCACAACCTTAATTGAATCCCACTTGATAGTGGCAGAGAGACCCTCCCTTGTGCGCAGAAACAAGGGAGCAGGTATGAGTTCGTCTCAATCCTTCTACCTATGAGTTCACACCAATGAGAAGGGACCAATACCTGAATATCACCAATGACAATATGAGAAGAAGAGAAGATAATACAGAGCAGAAGAAATTGGAAACAAGAATGAGCAGAGCGCAATTCATTAAAGGAAAAGAGTTGAGCTAAATAAGCTTCATCAAATCAAGAAAATCAAGAAACAATCGTATAGCTGGCTAGGATAGTTGGTAGTGTACAATCATAGTGTACAGTCACATACTATTGAGGTTACATATATAGTTAACACTCCCTCTTA
Source organism: Picea engelmannii (assembly GCA_009831015.1). NCBI lineage: Eukaryota > Viridiplantae > Streptophyta > Pinopsida > Pinales > Pinaceae > Picea > Picea engelmannii. Next base: position 682,337 of record ML789533.1, read on the forward strand.
AATTCAATAGTTACAAATATCAACATTGATAATGCCCAAGTGTTGTCTCTGAAAATCAAAAATAGATTTTCCTAGTGGCTTTGTAAAAATATCTGGGAGTTGATCTCATGAGCCACAAAATTTAAGTGCGATGTCACCATTTTTTACTATCTCGCGTATGAATTGAAAATGAGTGTTAATATGCTTGTTTTTCTTGTGAAACATATGGTTTTTGGATAAAGAAATTGCTGAGGTGTTGTCACAGAAGATAGGAGTTGGCTCATTTTTTGTATGTGACATATCACTCAATATTCTTCTCAGCCACATAGCTTGACAGGAAGTTGAGGTAGCAGCGACATACTCTGCCTCTACAGAAGATATTGAAACTATGGGTTTTTTCTTTGATACCCAACAAATCAGGTTCATGCCCAAGTGAAAAGCATGTCCTGAGGTGCCTTTCCTATCATCTAGGCTTCCTACAAAATCACTATCTGTGTAACAAGAGATGTGATTATCATTAGACTGAGTGTACCATAATCCAAAATTGAGAGTTCCTACAACATATCTCAGAATTATTTTCTCCGTCTTCCAGTGAGAATGTTTGGGGGATTCCATGAACCTAGAAATAAAGTTGGTTGCATACATAATATCAGGCCTAGTTGTTATAAGATACAACAAACTGCCTACTAAAATTTTGTACAGGGTAGAATCCGCTATAGGGCCTTCATCTTGCTTGCTCAATTTTGTGCCTAGGGGTATAGGGGTTTCTGTTGTATTGCAGTCTTTCATGCAGAATCTTTTGATGATGTTTGTTGCATACTTTTGCTAATAGACAAAAATTCCTTTGGTTGATTGGTCAACCTCAATCCCCAAGAAATATTTCATTATTCCAAGATCTGTCATCTCAAACTCAGATTGCATGGCATGTTTAAAACTGGTTAACTCAAGATTTCCAGTATATATCATTTCATCAACATATAAACATACAATCATAATTTCACCTTGTTGATCTGTTTTGGTGTATAGAGTTGGCTCATTTTGGCTTCTGTTGAAACCACTCTTGATTAGGTAAGTGTCAATTTTGTTGTACCAATATCTTGGAGCTTGTTTCAAACCATACAAGGCTTTATTCAACCGATACACTTTGGCTAGTTGCTATTTGACTTCAAAACCAAATGGTTGATCCACATAGACCTCTTCTTCTAAGACACCATTCAGGAAAGCTGACTTGACATCCATGTGGTATATTTGCCATTTGTGTTGAGCTGCTATGGATAAGAGAATCCTTATGGTGTCCAACCTTGCTACTAGAGAAAAAGTTTCACCATAATCAATACTTGGTTGTTGTGAGAATCCTTTGGCAACAATTCTTGCCTTGTGTTTTTCAATCTTCCCCTTTTCATTGAGTTTAGTTTTGTAAACCCACTTGACACCAATACTTTTCTTATGTCTAGGCAGATCAACAAGATCCCATGTCTTGTTCTTCTCAATGGAGTCAATCTCTTGGTTCATGGATTGAACCCAATGTGACTCTTTAGTTACCTATTTAAAAGATGTAGGTTGACATGACATTAATGCAAATAGATTGTGTTGATCAATGTCATCCAACTGCGGATGGATTTCTCTCAAACTTTGAGTTCACTGAATTTTAAGATTAGAGAATGAATTTTTGCTTGAAGTAGGGTTGTCCTGAGGACTTTGAGGTTGTCCTTGTACCTACAATCTTGTAAGGGAAGGCTCATGTGTTTGTTGTCCTTAATTTTATGTGTTTTTAGGAAGTGGCAACAATGGATTTTGACTATCCATAGGCCGATTTTCAGACTCACTCTAGAACTAATTTTCAATAAATTTGTCATCTCTGCTGAGAATTAGTTTCTTTGAAATAGGATTGTAGAGTCTTTAGGCTTTGGATGTCTCACTGTAGCCAATAAAAATGCATTTCTCACTTCTATCATCAAGTTTCTTCCTCAATTCAGAAGGTATGTGAGCGAATGCAATGCATCCAAATGTCCTTAGATGAAAAAAATTTATCTTTGTCCCACTCCATGATTCTTGAGCGACCTTCATCTTGAGACCGATGGTTGGAGATCTATTTAGGAGATAAACTGAGCATGATACTACTTCATCCCAAAATAGATTTGATAGACATTTCTCTCTGAGAAGGCTTCTTGCCATGTTCATTATTGTCTGATTTTTCCTCTCAGCCACTCCATTTTTTTGTGGAGTATATCTGGTTGTAGTTTGCATGACGATGCCTTGTGATTTGCAGAAATTTCCAAATTCTTTGGAGCTGTATTCTCCTCCTCCATCTGACCTGAGAGTCTTCACGCATTTCCCACTCTGTTTTTCAGCTTCAACTTTGAATTCTTTGAAATTTGCAAAGTTTTCAGACTTGTGTATGAGAAAATAGATCCATATTTTCCTACTAAAGTCATCAATAAACGTTAAAAAATAAACACTACCACCTATTGAATTTGTTTGCATTGGTCCACACAGGTCATTGTGAACCAGCTCTAAGTGTTGTTTGGCTTGAGTGGAAGACTATGGAAAACTAGTTCTCTTATGTTTTCCAAGAATGCAAGACTCACATGGGGGATTTTTCTCTTTGAAGATAGGTAGACCTTTGACCATGGAGTGCTTATGTAGAAGGATTAGACTCTGAAAGGGTAGATTTACAAATCTTGTATGCCAAACCATAGTTTCATTGGGGGTGGATGCACTTTGTGCATATGATTGGATGAGATTTGCATTTCTGAGGGTCAGGGGAATATTTTTATTCCTAGTCATGTTTTCAGAAATCAATTTTCTACTGGGGGTTTTATCATATATCCTACATGATGCTCCTTCAAAAAGTACCTTATAGCCATGTTCAATAAGTTTTCCTACACTTAACAGATTATGTTTCAAATATGGAACATGATAGACATTGTTTACGTCTTTCTTTATATTTTGTTTAGTAAGAATAGGTATTGTTCATTTTCCTTGAACTTTGACTTGAGAATCATTTCCAAGTGTAATATCAGATGAAATAGAAGAATCAATGCATGAAATTAAATATTTGTTACCTTTCATGTGATTGCTACAACCACTGTCCAACAACCAGTGATATTTATGTTGTTCTTCAATCTTGTGGCATGAGAGAAACATATCATCTGAGGTTTCTCCTTCATGATTTGAGACATGTGCTCTACCTGAGAGTTGATCTGCTTTCTTCTTCCGACATTCAGATTCATAGTGCCCACAATTTTTTCATTAATATCATTGTATGTTTGATTTGTCATTTGATCTTCTCCCTCTGCCTCTTTGAGGTTGGAAATTATGATTATGGCTTTGTCGTCTGTGACCTTCGAAATTTTGATTCTAGTTCTGATGTTTGTGACCTTCACTTGAGTGATTGTTACTTGGACTTCTCCCTAATCCTCAGTGACCTCTGCCTCTCCCTCTGCTGAAGGAGAACCAAGTCTTGAAGGCATTGGCTATTGACTCATATTCAAGATGTATTCTGGTCTCATGTGTCAATAGAGAGCCCATTAATTCATCTGTTGAAAATTTTGACAGATCCTTGGATTCAAGGATAGTTGTAACAACCATTTTGAATTTCTTTGAAAGACTTCTAAGTACTTTCTCAACAATTATTTGATCAAGGATGGCTTCACCAGTCAATCTGATCTGGTTTACAATTCCCATGACTCTGGTCATAAACTGATCAACATTTTCAGACTCTGTCATTTTTAAAGTCTCAAAATACATCCTCAAGGTCTGCAACTTGACTGTTTGACCCTGTCATTTCCTTGGTAAGATAATTTAAGGATGTCTTGGGATTGTTTTGAAGTAACAACGCCTGGGATTTTTGAGAAAATCAAGTAATCCATTGAGTTTTGAATCCAAAGCTTTTCCTTATTCTCTCTATTCCTCTGTGTTTCCTCAATAGTTATTTGTTTATTGGTCATGGCAGCAAGGTCTGTTGGATCTGGTTCCACGTAGCCAAGATCCACTGGATCCCAACACTCTTGTTCTTGTAAGAAGGATCTCATTCTAAGAGACAAAAACTCGTAGTTCTTTTTAAGAAGAATCGGTCCTTGTGTTAGTCCTAAGTTGCTAGAGGTGGCCATCTTGTAAAAAATTCAAAAAACATTGTTAGATATTTGTGTGCTTACCTGTTTCCTATGCATAAAACCAGGTCTGTGAAATCCTCTGTGTGACTTTGGGCCAAAAAACACAGGGTATAATGCTTCTTTAAATTTGATCTGGCTAGATCTAACTATCCAAGCACGAGATCTATGAATTCAGAGATCTGAGCTTTTTTCTTTAGCAACTGTAACCCCTCTAATGGTGGAATTGGGCTTTCTGAGTTTACTCGAGAGCCAAAAAAAAATTGAATTTCAACTTCTCATGTGACCGGGGGCTGAAAACCAAGTGCTTTTTGCCTTCAGACTTTGATCATTCTGACATGTGAAGGTCTTAGTTCCTCCGAATACCCGAATGGATGAATAAATGAATTTCTGCAAATATCAATGGTCCTCATTGATTTGAGGTCAACGACCACAATTTCTTAGGGATTTCATGTCTTCGAGGCTCCAGGCGATACTCAGATCTTACAGATGAAAAAAAAATCGCCTTACCTACAGGCTCGTCGTTTCTGAGCTTAATGGAAGGCTCATATATGTTCCCGTCCAATCTTACAGCTGAAGTAGCTTCTCCTTTTCTGCTTCTGCAAACTTTCTCCTTAAGAAAGAATTGTGCGAATCTTTCAAGAATTCTTTAAATGCTCATGAATCTTTAATTTTTTTTTTGTCCTTCTGTAGCTTTGCTTCCTCGCACCTGTTGTCTCCAACAATCTTTTGAGCGTACTTTAGACTTCTCTCCAAGATTTGTGAAGAATCTTGCGTCCCATTCTTTTGTTTGTGAGACAATGTAAGCTCTACGCTCTTCTTCCTAGGATCAGGCTGCTCTCGAGGCACTATGAAGAGGATTATGTCCTAAGCTTAGATACCATGAAAAAATGAGAAGAAAAGAAGCTAATGCAGAGAAGAGGAAATTGGAAACAAGAATGAGCAGAGTGCAATTCATTAAAGGAAAATAGATGAGCTAAATAAACTTCAGTAAATCAAGAAAATCAAGAAACAATCGTACAACTGGCTAGGACAATTGGTTGTGTACAATCATAGTGTACAATCACATACTCTTGAAGTTACAGATATAATTAACAACCAACCCACCCCTCTAGTAAATTATGTGACATATGTGAAAGGGAATTTTTCTCATCCATTTTGAACAACACTACGTTGTTGGCTAATCCTTGTTGATGATAGCCGTGTAATAAAATTTGTCTGTTGTCGAAGGAGTCAATCAAATCGTGAACGAAAATTTGACTTCATTGTCTCTTAGGGATCGAACAAATAAAAAATAAATGATGATAAGAAGGGACTATATTAGGTGTTACAAAGAGGTGTAGTGAATGAATGGCTTCTTCATCTAAGGCATCAATCAAACCGTGACCGACAATTTGACTTCATTGCCTCACACGGATCGAACAAATAAAAAATAAATGATGATAAGGAGGGAATATATTAGGTGTTACAAAGAGGTGTAGTGAATGAATGGCTTCTCCGTGTGAATGGCTT
>ML789533.1:693264-705138 GCA_009831015.1 Picea engelmannii
TCACAGTATTCATTACTCCTTAACAGAGAGTGATGAGTTGAAGTCTTTGCTTTAAGCTCATAAATAATGAAGTTATCTTACATTTACTTTATTGCACCTAAAAAACGAAATTCAATGTCTAAGTTAATGATGCATAATGATACAATTTCTATATACAAACACATCTGCTCCGAGTGCATTCACAATGGTTCGTCCTTGCATCTTTGAATCGTTTTTCTCTGTAAGCAACGCGCTCCCTCAAACAAGTGTCAGTGTAGCTCAAAGCAGTGACATAGTTAATTCAGTATATAAACAATCAACGCAGTGACATAGTTAATTCAGTATATCTCTTTTCAAAAAGAGTTTTCACCTTTGCATCTTCAGATTTTTTGTTTTTACTTATCCACGTGACTCCTGCAATTCCATCTTTCTCATGGCAGGTCGTGAAAACATTGCAGTTTTGGTCGGGGCTTGCTCATTGCAGAAAGTATTATTGCATCAATCATTCATTAAATTTTATTGGAACAATTATTACCACTAAATATCCATAATTATTAGGTTTTGTATTTAATTAATCATTAAATTTTATTGTTGGCACAAAAGCATTATTACATCAATCATTAGAGATTTTTATTGCATCAATTATTATCTTAACTACTATAAATATGCATTCATCATTAGATTTTTTTATTTTTTTTTACTTATAGTGACTCCTGCAATTCCATCTTTCTCATTGAAGGAGATCGTGAAAACATTACAGCTTTTGTCAAGGCTTGCTCATGCAGACTCCTGCAATTTTATCTTTCTCATTACATATGGTGAAAACATTGCAACTTTTGTCAGGGCTTGCTCATGCAGAAAGTATTATTGCATCAATCATTCAGGGCTTGCTCATGCAGAAAGTATTATTGCACCAATCATTCATTAGATTTTATTAGATCAATTATTACCACTAAATATCCATACATCATTAGGTTTTGTATTTAATTAATCATTAAATTTTAAATTTTATTGCATGCAAGAAAACATTATTGCATCAATTATTTCCTCAACCACTAAATATGCATTCATTATTTTTTGTTGTTGTTTTTACTTATCCATGTGATTCTTGCAATTTCATCTTTCTCATTGCACATCCCTAAAACATTGCAGCTTTTTTCATTGTTTGCTCATGCAGAAAGTATTATTGCAACAATCATTAGATTTTATTGGATCTATTATTGCCTCAAGCACTAAATATCCATGGATCATTAGGTTTTGTATTTAATTAATCATTAAATTTTAAATTTTATTGCATGCACTAAAACATTATTGCATCAATTATTACCTCAACCAGTAAATATCCATTCATCATTAGATTTTGTATTAAATTAATCATTAAATTTTAAATTTTATTACATCATTAAATATGTGAAACAATTTATTCTGCCTTTGTTAGGAAAGGGTTTTAAAGTTGGTTTCCACTTGAGCAACCTAAAAAGTATTATTTATGTTTGAACTTCTAACTAGTTCACCAAGCTACAAGTTAACTAGTTCACTAAGCTATGTGAGAATGATATTAAAAATACAAAGAGAAAACTAACTAATTCACCGAACTATAATCCTATACTATCAAACTATACTTTATGAGAAAATGAAAAAATCCAATACTAAATTATACAGCTCATGTACACCGAAATCAACTATACCTTATGTGAAAATGAAAAAATCCAATACTAAATTATACAGTTCATGTACACCGAAATCCCTACACTTATTATACAGTTCATGTACACCAAAATCCCTGCACTTTCTCTGCTAGATGATCAGAAACCATCAATACCTCACACTGGTGGAAACATATTTAGTCTATTGCAAATTTATTATAATTGACAGACTTTACACTCAATACCTCACACTCGTCAGAACGGATTTACTCTACCACCACAATGGTCAGGGACTTGATGCCCTTTGCAGCTCCACTTGTTTTATATATATAAATGACAATGAAATATATATATATGGCGTGCTTTTCAGCAGAATATTTATATGGTATAAATATTCTGCTGAAAAGCATGCGATGCCTAATGGAGCTGTACAGCACCTTGTATATTAATGCCTCATTAATTTTGAGTATGAGTTGGTCGTGTTACAGGGCGCGTATATGTGGAAACAAAAGAGGACAAAAAAGAAGAGCATCTTGTGAAGCTTTGTCGTTTAGGGCTCGTAGCAGCTATTTATTCATGAGCGCTGCAATACTCTCTTGCAAATACACAGTCTGTTTTGTAGCTTGTTCCATTCCTGTTCCATGGGTTCCAGGCTTTTGTTTCCAGTCATGGCCATCATCGTCCTCTTCTTCCTGCAGGATTTTGTTTCCAGTCATGGCCATCGTCGCCATCGTCTTCCTGCGGGTGAAAGAGAGATGAATATGGTATTCTATTTGCACGACAATTTGAGCGGAAGGAAAGTGACGTCTGTCCCAGTTGCGGGATTACACGGCTCTTCTTCAAACGCGGGCAACTTTGGAACCCTCGTAGTTACCAGCGATGTCATAACCAAACGACCATTCTTGAATACAAATCCTGACAATATTGTGGGTCGAGTGCAAGGAACGTACGTGAATACAAATCCCGTTACTGGACTTGATTTCTTCATGGTTTTCACGCTCATCTTTCAGAATATGGAGTATAACGGCAGCACTCTGGAGATCCAGGGAACCGACAGGTACGATCAACCGCAGTGCGAGTATGCCGTGGTCGGAGGAACGGGCAAGTTCAGATTTGCTCGTGGCTATGCGGTTGTTACCACGGAATCCACTTCTGTACCCAATGCTGTTCTCAAATTCAACACTACATTTCTTGTTCCTTCGTAGTGAAAACGTTGGGGAAAGCTTTATCTATTTTCTTATAAATAAGGTCATTGTATCACAAATGTCTTTAAGTTTATTTTTATTTATTAGTGTAAAGGGTTGCCATTATACGTTTTTGTCTTAAATAATTTAAATTATCGACCAATGTGAAGGCTACCAAAGGATGCATAAGGGTTACAACTTTGTTTTGGCATAATGTCTCATTTTCAGATCCTCTACAACTGCATCAATAAATTCTTCAATGTTTGGGTACAACTCCCAAGAATTTTTGAAAAAAATAATTAGAAGAAAGATGAAAAAACTGAAATTTGTACCAACAAAAATTGCACATTCTACCAAAGGACCCAAAAGGGTTATAACTTTAACTTTGGTTGGGCATAATGTGTCATTTTCATATACAACCGCATCAATAAATTCTTCAATGTTTCGGTACAACTCCCAAAGAATCATGAAAAAAAATAATTACAAGAAAGATAAAACAACTGAAATTTGTAAAAAAAGTTGCACATTTTACCATATATTGATTATAATGGAAAAAAACAAAATAACTTAGAACCATTCATTATTAATACCAAGTCTTTTGTCATTTTTCCCGCCTCAACAATCTCTATACAAGAAGTTTTCAACTTCTCTGTAGATTCCAGTAACTTTACATTCTTGTGTAGTTTTGGCCTAACAACCTTTTATTTCATATAAAAAGGAATCTTCTCACTCTGGATGCAAACATCAACCTCACAGGTGTTTGTGATTCCAATTCCTTGTCATCACTTTCAAGGCTTTTACTAAGTACCATTCATTGAGTTTGTCCAAGTTGAAGCAATGTCTCACTAAGTTTACATATATTAGAAAATTCCTCAAAATCATTGGGACCGGACCGGAACATCCTTAAACATGACTGAACATTCTCAAACATATTAAAAATGTTTATTTGATGCCAAAAGCATGTGTATTAATTCCAAAATATATATCCTTCATGAATCATCACAAATAGGATAGAGACTAAAGAACATTATAACACGACGTAAGCTTCTAGGATTATTGGTAATTTCACATTAAATCCTTCAGAATTTATAATGACAAGTACAAAATTACAATATTATACTATTAATTGAGGACCTATAATTGTTTGACTAAGAAGTGCCATTAATCAAGTTTGGTCAAGTTGACTTGAATAGCTATCTGGGATTCAATTTCAATGCTTTCTTCATAGTATGGGTTTGCTTAAAAGATACAATAGGTTGACCATAAAATTTACGGGAGAGATGTTCTTCACTCTTTCTAAATCTTGCATGCACTTCTTTTTGTTGAGTGTGAGATCCAGCTTCAACCATGGATCTTGAATCTAGAGGGGTACCCCTCTTCTAGATATTGAATTCCTCACCTACCAATAATTGGTTTATGCATTAGGAAAGCCCCAAAATATTACCTTTCAAGGTTTGTGAAGAATCTTGAAAATATTCTAAAAGTTCATCTTTCTTCCTCCTCCTAGAGGAATATGGCCTTGGCTCTAGCAGAACATGGTTTGATAGGACAATTCACTGGTATTTTGCTATCCCCTAGATTTGTGGAAAACTGGGTTCAAAGAAACTGACAAGTTATGATCAAAGGTAAACTCACCCATTATTTATGTGGTAGGGGATTATATGCAGGGATGATTTTAAGGATGAAAATTTATTTTTAAATGTAGAAACCTTGGCGAATCTTACTAATCCTTCATATGCCAACTATAAATGTTTGGCGATATTTTTGTAAAAATATTCAAATTTCTAAGGATTTTATATAGTTTTTATAAAATTTTGGCTATTTTTTAGGTAAAATAATTTTATCCTATAGAATTTGGGCCAATCATTTTTAAAATAGCGAATCTCATTTTTGGAAAAACCATGGAAAAGTAGCCCATGAGTGAAATTTAGCCCCTAAAATCATCCATGATTATATGCCTTCTTGTTTGAAGCCAAAGAGGACAATGACTCATCTTTAGAAACAAACCTTATTTTTTCGGCACGAGAGGATTGCATCTAAACTGTTGGAGCCCATATTTAAATTATGACTTTGATTTCCCTTCAGTCATTCCAACATTGATTTGTTTGTCACATTTACCATTACATTGTTGGAATGAAGACATGATGTGCAACATTGGAGACACATTGTGATACTACATTGACTAGTTTGAGTCTAAAGATCCCTTCCCCTATCGCAACATTTATTCCTCTTCAGCCTTCTTTGCTAGAAATCTAGGAAACTTTATCCCCCATTGCCAATGAGGATTAGGGGAAATTTTAAGGACGTGTACTTATCTTAAAGTGTATAATCGTTGGTGAATCTTACTAATTCTTAAAATGCCAATCATAAAATATTTGGTGATATTTTTGTAAAAATATTCAAATTTCTAAGGATTTGCATAGTTGTTAGAAAACAAGACACCGGAGCAATAAAATAAAATAAATACGAAAATAAAACACAGAAGATATACAATACAATAGAGACATAGATATACATGGTTCACCAAAATTGTCAGGTCCTTCCTTTTTATTATTCAACAAAATGAAGGGATACAACCTACAACACACCCACAGTAACTTCCTCTTATTTCTTTCACAATATCCTCTCTTAAAATACAATATTCACAATAATACACATCCGCAATGCAATTCCCTCGTAAGAGAGGGTTTCCTTCTAGGGAAAAAAACTCTAAAATAACTTCTACCATCGGATCTGTGACCTTATAATAAACGGTCCACATTGACTATGAAATTACAATATTTTACAAGGTAATATTTTACAAGGCAATTTTACAAGGCAATTGGAGACACTTTGTGATACTACATTGACTAGTTTGAGTCTAAATATCCCTTCCCTTATCGCAACATTTATTCCTCTTTGGCCTTCTTTGCTAGAAATCTAGGAAACTTTATCCCCCATTGCCAATGAGGATTAGGGAAAATTTTAAGGACATGTACTTATCTTAAAGTGTAGAATCGTTGGTGAATCTTACTAATTCTTAAAATGCCAATCATAAAATATTTGGTGATATTTTTGTAAAAATATTCAAATTTCTAAGGATTTGCATAGTTGTTAGAAAACAAGATAGCAGAGCAACAAAATAAAATAAATACGAAAATAAAACAAAGAAGATACACAATACAATAGAGACATAGATATACATGGTTCACCCACTGTGTGAAACGTCCACCAGAGAAATTGCCAGGTCCTTCCTTTCTATTATTCAACAAAATGAAGGGATACAACCTACAACACATCCGCAATAACTTCCTCTTATTTCTTTCACAATATCCTCTCTCAAAATACAATATTCACGATAATACACATCCACAATGCAATTCCCTTGTAAGAGAGGGTTTCCTTCTAGGTAAAAAAACCCTAAAATAACTTCTACCGTAAGATCTGCGACCTTATAATAAGCAGTCCACATTGACTATGAAATTATAATATTTTACAAGGCAATTTTTCACAAAATTTCACTTCGGGGACGTTGCTCCTAAATCCCCCACCAAGGGGGCCTACAAAAATTGTCACCACCCCCTCTTGACCCCCTTGGAGATAATTGTGGGGGGGAAAGCCCCCGCACACCCCCAGTTAGGGAATGGGTTCCAAGCATGATTGGAAAAAACCTCTATATCAGGAAGACAATCATAATCCACAACCAACAATAGTTTCTATAAAGTTTTGTTGAATTTTAGAGTAATATACTTTTATCCTATAGAATTGGATGAATCATTTTTGGAAAAAAAAATGGAAAATTAGCACATTGGAGAAATTTAGCCCCTAAAATTTTCCTTGATGAGGATATTTTCTTAGATATATTAGATGAAATTGATAATATCTCTGAAAAGAAACAATACCCATTTGGCAATCCGACCTAGAAAAAATTCCATCAATAGTTAGAATAAGAAGATAAACAAGGATACGAAATGGAAGAAAAGTATCGCAATAAATATTGAAGGAAACCAATGAAAGAAAAAAGAGAAGAGAACCAATAAAGGAAAAATTATTGACATCCAAAAAACTATTGAGAGATATTTAGGAGCTAGTTATATAAGCTCTAAAACACCGAAGGCACTACTTTGCCACAAGGTGGTAGCCAAAATCCCACAGTGAAATAATGAATATAGTTTCCTAGAGTTGAAAAGGTTTGGGTAGTTGGTACAAAGAGTAAACATTGAGAGATTTGATGAGACTTGAAAATCCTACCATCCTCCTTCTCCAAGAGACTAAGCTATAGGCTTCATAAGCCTTAAAATCAAGTAAGATTCAATGGAAAAAGATGTGAAGGTATATCAGTCAATTCAAGAGGAGCCTATGGGGGATTATGCACTCTATGTAACAACCCTCTTATCCTCTTAGAATTCTCATACCAAACCCAACATTGGATTCTAACAAGATTTATTCATCGATAGTCATGAAAGTGGGTTAATTTCATGAATCTTGATATGTGGGTTTCACATTGAGAAAAACATAAATGCTAATCCTCCCCCTCAACTTTAAAAGATTTTGAATACTCCCAAAATAACATTATTGCAAGGGACATTAATGCGACTTAAATCAACAATGAAAAGTGAGGGGAGAGAGTAATTTGAGATCCATTATGAGGAAAAAATGAAAGATATCATAACTGAATAGGACATGGTCGACATAAAGCATATAAAAGGAAAATATACCTACTCAAACAAGAGACTTGTTCCTAGTCACATTGTAGCCATAGTTGACTGATTTCTCATGCATAATGAGTTTCTTCTATAGGAAAACTTCTTTTCCTCCAAAATCATTCATTCGGATTCCTTTGATCATAAATCGATTTCTTTGCAAATTCTAGAGTGTTATACCACAAATCACCACACCAAATTTGCATTTGTGAGATGGCCTAGTCCATTCCCTAGCTTACAAACTTAAATCCCACTCTCATCCATTAGTGTCATATAAAAAATAACTCTTTTGTTTCTATACGTGATTCACCAGTTTGAAAATCGCGTACATACTCTATTTTCCAATGTACAAAATGTGTATGCCCTCAATTTTATGAAAAAAAAATATATATTCCACATTTTCGGGCGAGTTTTCAGTTGGGCTCATTCCCAAAATTCCCTTGGATCGTACAAAACAGAATAAACCACCCCAACCCCTTGAGGAAATCATATAAGCACCTATTGGGGGAATGGATGAGAGGAGAATCTAGGCATAAGATTATGTTGACGAATTTGCAAGCTTCCCTATTTCCATGTGCCTTTGAGTAGAATCCCCTTGATTTGGAAACTTGTTTTCCAACATTCCTTCCTCTCTCATATATGACTATAGGGTGTTTTCCTATCACTTTTGAATCATTCGATGAAGAGCCATTGTACTGAGTAGATGCTTGAAGGACAAGTGGAGGAACCTGGGCGATTGGCTTTAAGGTAGTGTCGATGGTTAGAATCGGGTTGTAACTACCCACTTATATTGTTTTCAATAAAAGTATTTTCTTTCCCTCCATATTTGTGTGATATTGTTCAATCTGTTGATATATGTTAACTTTAATTACATATTTGAATTTATATGTTTCATGTATAACTTGATTTCATAACTACCTTGTTGCAACAGAAACTTGATCTCCTTTTGTAGGTTGGTACTAGTAGATATTAGGAGAGGATCGAAGGTCGAGAGAGAGGAATGACATCAAACGATATGATATAAGGTGTGACCTCTTCTATTCTTTCTTCCAAAGTAGTTATTGTATTTCAAGTTTGTGTGTGTGGGGGTAGGGTTTGTATTTTAAATAGGGTAAGAATTTGTTGTGACAGGACCCAAGGTCACAAGGTAAAAATCCTATAACAAAATTGGTGACCATACTAGGAATTTTCTCCCAGTTTTGGTCGATCTTACAGTTTCTTGTGTTGTCTTGTTTTCTATAATTTTCTTGCTTTTTGGGATTTAGTTCAAAGCATTTGTCATCTCAGAAACTTTTAGAAAGTTTCTGGAACCTTCCCTTTGATTGGAAATTTATTATTTTTGAAGTTTTGTTGAGCCATACGTGATTTTCCTTTTCTCGAATCATGTATATACGTGATTTTCTTGTGTTTGGGTAACATATGTACGCTATTTGTTGTGTACACAATCACGTTTCTATGTGAAATTTTGGTCTTTGGTCCTTTCTCTTAGCTTTGGGAGGATCTAAGTTGGTTGTTCAGTATGATGTGAACCTTTTGGGTTTGATTTTTTTTTTGTTTACTGTGTTAAGTCTCTGAAAACGTTGAAATCTTGCTAAAAGTTCCTGTCTTTTATTAGGTTATTGTTTTTGTTATGAGGTTCTTTAGGTTGGTTGAAAGGTCAATTGTGTGTTTATGGGCTTAGTTTCTAGTTGATTTCTATATTCTAGTGATTATAGACTATTTTATTTCTTCCTTTTTACATTCTTCCCTTCATGAAAGAAAAAGAAAAAAATTACATCATAGTTGCATTTAATTTCTTTCAGTAACAAAAAAGACAAAAACAACTTGATTTCTAGTTATTCTTCTCTTGTACCCTTGCCTTTGAAATTTTCAAGAAACGAAATTGCTTACTAGCACTGTGGTCCTTAGGAATTTGCTTGCTTTGATAGTTGTTCGTTTTGGTAGTCTTTTGTAAAAGAAAAGAAATCAAGTTTGCAAAGTTCTTTCACACTTTTTTTCTGCATTTTCATTAAAAAGGCATCTTAGATTTTCATTGCAAAGTGTTTTAATATCTTTCATACAATCAAAAGTTCATTGTTTTCATTTTTTTAAAATGTATAAAAGAAATAGTTTGTTTTCATTTGATTTGAAGCGTTGTTACACTCATTTTTCAGTGAAGAAATTGTATTTTGCATTTGTGTTCTTATGTGTTTCTTTGTTGTGTCCATCAAAACACCATCTAGTTTCATTTGTACCCCTCTTGAGTAAATAATGGCTCCATAAAATGAACACTAACTAAAAATGAATTAGACATTTTCATTGCATAGGGTAAACAGACTAGTTGTAGGCTATGGACTTGGTTTAGGTTGGTGAGTTAACTTATCCAAGGACAAAAAACAAACATAGGAGTTTGATATCGAGAGAGTTCAAATAAAATTGTTGTATAATTATAGTTGGGAAGCTCCTCTAACACAGGAGTCAAACAGGAGGTCGTGTGAAGGATATTTGAGGAGACAACCTCTCTGAAACTTCATTAAGCATAGTGGAGAGATCGTATATTGGGGTTTTCGTTAGTGCCTGTTATCCCCTATACTAGGGATAAATAAGGATATTATGTCTTGAGAACCACAAGTCCTAGACATAGAGTACCAAGAGCCATATTTACTTGAGCTTGGTCATGGAGGGCCCATCCTTTTTCTTCAACGCCTCCCATCTATCAGCAATAACAACATCCACCCATCGGCATGGTTCTGAAGTAGCAGTGGGTCTTTCTTCATGAGGTAATGAGTTCGGGTATCATAGTATGTGTCACTCAGATTCTCAAAACATTTGAATATGTTCATTTAATTCTCTTTTTCTTCATGACATTTTCTTGGACATTATGCCTTCTAACTTTCCCATACCTTGGGGGGGGGATAACAAAATTCCCTAGAAAGTTGGTTCCCTTAGGGATGAGTTGCCACTGGGTGGGTCTATGAAAGGTCATCGACCATTCCTTGCATCTTTATCACTTTTCATCATTTTTCCTCTCATATATCCCCTACATTGTTTCGGGCATTGGGTTTTCCAACCTAGTAAGGGTTGTACCTTGCCTTGTGGGAAGAAGGGGATAAAGGCCCAGAGGGTAAAAGTAGTTGGAAAAAGTTAAAATCCAAGATCAAACCTTGAGATTCTTTTCCCAGGGATCCTCGAGAAAGAAATAAAAGGCTTCTTAGCAAGAAAAAGGGGGGACCCATAAAATAAAACAAAACTCAAGACTTAGTTGGTGGATAGGGGGTCTCATCATGAGCCATCCTATTAGGTCCATGGGCATGTAGCGGTATGACACTACTATTCATGTGGTCACCACACCAAGGTAGTGGCTCTTGGTGGCATATCCAAGAGAAAGGGGGTCTCATCACGAGCCATCCTTCTCATATCCTTGAAATGCTTGTGGGTAATGTTGTCACCATTGGTCACCATGCCAGGGTAGTGTCCTGCAACTATTCTATTGAGAGAAAAAGAAATAATAAAAAGAGTAAAAAGGCATTGAATGGGATAGGAAACAATTGCATCCATGACAAGGTGCATCTCACCCTCTATAGAGGAATTGATGGGTAAGACCTACACTTCCCTATTATCACAACACCCCTTGCCCAAACATGCCCTACACCATTTCATTCATTTGCATGACCTAGATTAGTCTTCACCTAGAAACACCCCACACCTGAGGAGAATTATCCCAATAGGACATCTTGAAACCCTCTCCAAACCTCGTTTGTTAAATAACATAATGTCTTTGAGAACTTGTCTAGGAGATGTGATTGACATTGCTATGATCCCTGTGACTTATGAGCCCATGGAGGGATTACTTGTTGTTGTTGCAGGACCATGCTCGACAGATAGGTACATATGGGGAGATGATTATCTCGAACCTCCATAGGGATGAAATCCCACCAGATGGATGTTGAAACCCCAGCCAGGGGCAGAGAGATACTAGATACTTTCACCAGAGAAAAGGGACATTAGTACATATTGAAAAAAAATTGACATTCTATTTGCGACGTTATGGACAAAATTGGCCATACTGTCGAAAAATAGAGGAAATGTTAAATTTGTTTCTCCATATTTCTCGATAACGTCACAAAGGAGAAGTAATATAAACACATGTCGCTATTGTGATGAAGATGTTGCTATTGTGACGCCATTGGATTTTTGTCTCTCTTGCAACGTTGGTAAAATAGTCATCGCAGTTGCGACGTTATGGAAACTAGGTTTCCCCCCTCCCAACGGTCACCTAGTATTTAACCAAGTCAACTTTGACTTGGTCAACTATCGTCAGAATTGCGACGTTATAAAATCTATAAATATGTTGCATTTTACGGATGTTGTGACAAGTTTTCTATAATAACAACACTTTAAAAA
>ML789534.1:6818-25013 GCA_009831015.1 Picea engelmannii
TCAAACCTCCTTTCAACATAAATGAACCTAATAAAAATCATCAAGACTAGTATGCTAAGGATGAATCCAAGAGAGAAGACTCCTTGGTAAAAAGGGGAAGACCACCAATCCAATGTTGGGGATGCAAAGAGTATCACCTGTACAAGTATTTCCCTCACATAAAGGACAAAGTGAAGACCATGCACAACATCCAAGAGGATACAATAGTAGAATACATGGGAAGGATTTATTCAGCCTTAGATGATCGACAAGAAGAGTACCAATCTAATATGATCGCAGTGGAAGGTGAGATCATTAATCAACATGTTTCTATTTTAATTGATTTGAGATAAATTCATTGTTACATTGATCCTAAAATAGTGTATAGATTACATTTGGAGAAAAGTAATCTTGGAAAATCAAGTTTGGTTTTGCTAGCCACTAGAGCCAAAAGGAGAATCCATGATATGGTCATAAGTTGTTCCATAAGTCTTAATGGTGTGAATTATAATGTTGATCTAAATATTATACCATTGGGGTCTTATCATATTCTAATTGGAATGGATTGGTTGGACAAGAATCATGCTATCCTAGATTGTCATAACAAGACATTTACATGTCTTTATGGAGATGGAAAACATGGCACTGTGAAAGGAGTTCCAAGACCCATCTCTATAAGAGATATTTCAACCTTACAACTAAAGAGATGTTTCAAAAAAGGATGTCAATTGTATGTGGGCCATGTGGAGGAGACAAAAAAGACAAAGGGGCCAAGCCTTGAATATTTTTTGATACTACAAGGATTTGAAGATGTATTCCAAGAAATACCAAGGTTGCAACTAAAAAGGGAGATAGATTTCTCTATGGATTTAGTGTCAAGGGATGCCCGGTATCAAAAACACCTTACTGAATGAGTACACAAGAATTAAAAGAATTACAAATGCATTTAGAAGAATTGTTGAAGAAAGGGTACATATGTCCAAGTGTTTAACAATGGGGAGCACCAATACTTTTTGTCAAAAAGAAAGATGGAACTTTGAGGTTGTGTATTGAATTTCGACAGCTGAATAAATGCACTGTAAAGAACAAGTACCCTTTACCCATAATTGATGACCTCTTTGATCAGCTAAGAGGGGAAAATATATTTTCAAAGATAGACTTGAGATTAGGATACCATCATGTAAGAATCAAGGAAGAAGACATCAATAAGACAACCTTTAGAACCAGGTATGACATTATGAATTTGTAGTGGTTACATTTGGATTGTCCAATGCACCAATTGTCTTTATGTGCTTAATGAATGGAACATTCATAAATTACTTGGTAAAGTTTGTCATAGTATCCTTGGATGAAATACCTGTCTATTCTAAGTCAAAGGAAGAACATGAACATCACCTAAGATTGGTATTGCAAGTGCTGAGGGAACATCATTTGTATGCCAAGATTAGTAAGTGTTATTTTTATCAAGATAAGATCCTTTACTTGGGGCACATTATTTCAGAACATGGTATAGTAGTAGATCCAGAGAAGATTGAATCCATTAGAGGATGGAAAGCACCCAAGAATGTTTTAGAAGTCAGATATTTTATGGGGTTATCTAGTTACTACAAAAGATTTATAGCAGGGTTCTATAAGATTTCTCATCCCATCACTTATTTACAAAATAAGGGAATTAAATTCGAATGGAAATCTGAGTGTGAAGAGAAATTTAATTTCTTGAAGGAATTACTTACTAGTGCATATGTTTTAAATATTGATGACCAAAATGAAATTTTTTTGGTATGTACAGATGCATGCGAGGAAGGGCTTGGTGGAGTCCTCACTCAAAATGGACATAGCATTGATTATGGGTCCATAAACCTTAAAGAACATGAGAGGAATTATGCCACACATGACTTGGAACTTGTTGTTGTTGTTCATGCATTGAATATGTGGATGCATTATCTCATGGGGAAGAGATTCAAATTAAGAACAAGCCATAGTGGTATGAAGTATCTTTTTGAACAACCAACTTTGAATTCTAGGAAGATGCGATGGCTATAAATTTTAAGTGAATACAATTTTGATATCAAGCATATCAAAGGAAAATAAAATAAAGTTGTTGATGCACTTAGTAGAAGAATACATGTCATGCATGCTACAATTGTTACTATGCATCAATCATATTTAAAGAGAGAGATTTTAGATGTTGTTTTCACATATTAGCATTACCTACATGTAAAAGAAATCTTACAACAAGAAAATGTACAATAGAAAATGAAAGAGAATGAGATGAAGGACGATGGATTACTTATGCACAAAAATAGAATTTAAGTTCCTAGTTCCAGAGAACTTAGGAATTTGGTATTAAAATAAATGCATAATGTTCCATATGTCAGACATCTCGGATACTAGAAAACAATTGTAGCAATAAGAAGCCAATTCTTTTGGCTGAGAATGAAAAAGGATGCCGCTTATTACATTTCCATATGTATGGAATGTTAGGGAGTGAAGGGTGAGCATAGGCACCCAACGGGTTTGCTACAACCCTTACAAATTCTAGAAAATAAATGGGAAGAGGTAACCATTGATTTTATAACTAAATTTCCCATGACAACAAGACAACATGATTCAATCATGGTAGTGGTTGATAAATTGAAAAAGCATGCTCATTTTGTTCCTATAAAAACAACTCATACAACAACCAATATTGCAGAAATTTACATGAAAGAGATTGCTAGGCTGCATGGCATACCTAAGACAATTGTCTCAGACAAAGATGCAAAGTTTACTTCAAATTTCTGGAGGAGATTATTTAAAGGATTTGGTACAAATATGAACTTTATAACAAAATACCATCCACGGTTAGATGGGGAGATAAAGAGAGTAAACTGAGTGATTGAAGAAATCTTGAGAATGTATGTGATGGATAAGCCATATAAGTGGGAAGATTACTTAAACTTGGTTGTTTTTTCCTATAATAATGGGTATCAAGATTCATTGAAAATTATCCCATTTGAAGCTCTATATGGTAGGAAATGAAATACTCCAGTGAGTTGGGACAACCCGACCGATAGAGTGGTACTTGGGCCAAAATTGCTCAAGGATATGGAAGACTAGATGGTTAATATTAAGTAGAATTTAAAGGCAACTCAGGATAGAAAAAAAAATGTATACATATGAGAACAAGACAACTAGAGAATTTAAAGTGGGGGAGCATTTTCTTTTAAAAGTGAAGCCCAAGAAGAGCTCTTTGAAGTTGGGTAGTTGTAAAAAGCTGGCAGCTAGATTCTGTGGTCTATTTGAGATATTAGACAGAATAGGGTCAGTTTCATACATGTTTGCATTGCCTTCTTCCATGAATGTGCATAATTTATTTCATGTCTCTTTGCTAAAAAATATGTACATGATCATAACCATGTTATTGATTGGCATCTGGTTCAGGTAGAGATAGAGGGAGAATCTCAAGTCCATCCAACATGAATATTGGATAGAAAAGTCAAAATGCTCCAGAATCGAGCTATAGAGCTAGTAAAAGTCCATTGGACTTGCTATGGTGCTGAAGATGCTACTTGGGAGCATGAAGATTCCATGCAGGCGGAGTACCCGCAACGTTTTGAATAAATTTTGAGATTTTAATCTTTGTTTTGTATATGCAACGAGGATGATGCCAAAACAATGGGGAGGGGATGTAACACCCTCGGTTTTGATCCCTGTATTAAATAATGTATTTTGTTAATTTACGAAAGGCCAGAGTGCCTAAACAATTATTAAGAGGCCAGTGTGCATAGGAAATATAATGTTTTGATCATTACTAATATAAAACACATCGTTGGTTGCTAGACGAACAAATACAAGAGTTATAGGGGGATATGATTCCACAAGAGAGGGGCCTTAAGGGGATAAGTAATTATTTCATATTTTATTTACCCATTCTATTTAATGGAGAATAACAGTTATGTGAGTTTCTTGGGAGGAAGGCCAAGTGGTTCCTTGATGCCAAGAATTGCATAAACCCATCCTTGGTCTATTTGGGGGGTTCTCACTCTCGTTCTCATTCTTATTATGTTAGTTTCTTCTCCTTCACTCATAATTCACTCACCCAATTTCTCGCTATTCACACCTTTCATTCTCTCACCCACTCATCTTTCCTCATTGGTGTCTTGGCTCGGGAAAGGAAAATGAACTGTTGAAGATCAGCCATTTATTTTTGTCTATATATATTGTTGGTGTATTCCATCCATGAATCAAGACCTTCATGTCTGAGATGCTCTAGTCCATGCTCATTTTTTCTCACAGTTGTGAGTCCCAACATGGAGATTTTGGACCAGCTACACTAGATCCATGAAAGGAGATGGACATCTTGAGGTACTGCATGGTAGATAAGTGGGTCCATTCTCTTGGGATGTGTAGGATGGGTAGAAGATATTTGGGTACTTTGATTGTTGTGGGTACAAAGAATCCTATGAGATCTTGAGTGCTGACTGGTTTGCAAATTTGAGTTACACTCTGGAACTGTCCTTATGGATTCATAGCCCTGGTTCAGGGATGACACTGTTGTTGAGACTTGGAACAATAATGTCTACAGTTGAGTGGAACGTCCTTGGTCTGCAGCCAATTGTTGTCTTGTTTTAAGAAATGATAAGTGCTCTCTGTTATGGTTATTTACCTATGTATGATTTATTCCACCGAGTATTTATTTATCTTTGAATTTAATATTTAGAAAATGCATTATTGTTGGTTATCATTGTGCATGGATTAGTTTATGTTGTGGCATGAATATTTATTTCCGCATGTGATTTTCATGTCTCTTGATTAACTTAGAAGTGATTTGGATTGAGATAAATCACTGTGAAGTGAGTTCCTCAACTGCAGCGTGCCTCTCCTATGGGTGGTTGGGTGTGTTGCAGTCAGATTAAGTTAGTGTTCCCAACCTGTGGGAGGTTGGGTACATTACAAGTTACAAGGGTGGCCAACAATGTGCACTTAAGTATGATCCAGATTTTATGAGTAGAACGAAATGAATACAAATATATATTATTAACCCACATATTCAATGAACAATAACATAGATATAGTAGAATTTGGCTTCTATTAATAAAGAAATATGATGAAATTGTAAAATGTGGAATGGTGACGGGTTATCTATGAGAAGAGATGTGATGGTTTCTCTCATTCACAAGAAGATGAGTACAACAAGGCTTTGAAATAATTTTTACAATAAACATGAATGAAAAAATCATAGACATCCAGAAAACTAACCCTAGGAGATGAAGCTCCAAGAGTCATGTGGGCCCCGTTGGGGTAAGTTGGTACATCAACTTCCCAGGGTCTTAACTTTTGCAAATGATCTTTGTTTTAGGTGCATTATAGCCCATTGGAAAGTTCTATCTGATGAATACACATTATTCCATTAGAATAAAACTATGTATATAGTTTGACTATGGAGATATCTAAAAACGTTGTTTAGGGCCTCAAAACAACCTCGAAAGTTTAGGATCCAAAAACTAGGAAACAAATGCCAAACTAAAAAACTACCAAGATGAGATAGTTGGAATAGGTGGGTGGCCACTGATATCCACCTGGATCAATCCTCCCTCCTTAGGAAGAAATTTTATCCATTGCATTGATTTCCCCCATCAGATGAGGAAATTTCTATTCAATTTGACCTCGGGTGAGCCACTTGCCTTGGTGCTGGAGCTTCCCTGCTTTGGCACCCTGATAAAGATGGATCCTCTACTGGCAAGTGCCATTGGCCTATGTGTCCATGATATGATCATTGGATTACTGTTCCATGTAGTTAGGGTTGAGCTATGTTGGTTTTAACTACTCTTTTATCTCTGACGTATCTAATAATGGTGGAAAATATGGCCAAAGGAGATCCACATTGAACACTGGTTGCAAGCCAAGGAAGGGGGGAATATTGAGATCGAAATAATTTTCTCCCACAACCTTGATGATGGTGTAAGGTCCATAGCGGAGTGGAGGAATATTTTGTTGGGGCACTGTAAGGCATTCTTTCTGCAAGTGCAACCAAACTTTGTCTCCCACCTAAAATTTGTGTGGCACCTGATGTTGATCATGGCACTACTTGTACTTAGCATTGGATTTCTGTAAAAAATCTTGAACCTTTTGGTAGATGTGTTGGATCCACTCGATGAACTAAGTGGTTTTTCCATCTTTAGTTTGAGCATGGGACGAGTCTTCCTAGGTGGCCGCAAGGAGTAGTGCAACATCCATGGGACCCAATGGTTGAAATCCCATCCCCACCTGAAAGGGGATGTGTTCGGTTGAGCTATGTATTGCTCTGTTTCAGCTGTGATGAACATAGGGAATACTCTCATCCCATGTGTGGGGGTGCTTGAAATTTTACATGTGTAGGATATGCACGATCATCCGGTTGATGACCTTGGTTTGGTCATCCATGTGAGGGTGGAAGGAAGTGGATTTGGTGAGCTTGGTGTCCAGCAGTGACTAGAGGCTCGACCAAAATGTGTTGAGGAATTGGTTATCCAGATCTAAGATAATGGTTTGTGGTATTACAAAATGCACCCATGCTTTTTCAAAGAAGAGCTTGGTGGTGGCCTCCACTGTGATCCTCTTCTTGCAGGCGACGAGAATTTCCATCTTGGAAAAGTGATCAACAACCACTAAAACATAGTCATTTCCCCACTTGGTGGATAGAAGGCCTAACATGTAGTCCATTGATATGGATTCCCATGGTCCATCAGGAGTATGAAGAGGGGTTTACAGGAATTTCTTCTTATTGGATGATTTGGAATTAACAGACGCAATGCAGGAACTAATATACTTGCTGACATCCTATCGAAGTTTCAACCAATACAAATGTTGTTGCAACATTTCCATTATCTTTTCTATGTGGAAGTGTCTTGCTACCCAAATGTAGTGTTCTTCCAAAATAAGCTTCTCTCGGTCACTTGATGGAATAAAAAGATGGACCAGATGACACAACAACCTATCTTGAAGATGAAAATTAGTGATAGTTGTGCTTTCCCCCAACATCTGGTAGGTGGTGGTGAAGTCCGAATCTTTCTCATAGAGTTGGGGCCATCCCTAGGTATTGTGGCCACAAGAGTCTAGCACCATGGTGAGTTTCGTGACTAGAGGTTGGCTGAGGAAATCAGCGATGTGGTTGGTACTTCATGTCTTATACTTGATGTTGAGGTGGAACTACTACAAGTATGTGGACCACTTCTAATGGTGGTCATTCTATAGTTTTCCTCGTGTCTACATGAACTACAATGGATTATTATCAGTGTGGATGACTGTCTCCTTCCCAACAATGTAATTCCTCCATTGATGATAGGCTTTCACAATGGATTACATTTCTTTGTTATAAGTAGGGTACTTACAAACAACATTTGATAATGTATCACTATGATAGGCCATGGGGTGGTCGTGTTGAGTGAGAACTGCATCCACAACATAGTCTGAAGAATATTATTGATCTCAAAGGGTTGTTGCAGGTCGGGTAGTGAAAACACTGGGGATGGGCACAATAACTGCTTCAAATCATTGAACAATTGATGTTTGGACTTGACCCACACAAACGTTTCCTTACCACCACCCCTGGTTACTTTTTTGAGGGCCCATGCAATATGGGAGAATCTCAAAATGAACCTGTGATAGAAATTGGCAAGTCCTAAGAAGATAAGAAGATATGTGAGCATGGTTGGGGTTGGCCAATCACAGATGACCTAGATGTTTCCTGGATCCACATGCACATTATGCTTATCAACTATGTATCCTAGGTACTAGACCTTTTCCATGCCAGAGGAACATTTCTCCAAGTTGGCATATAGCTTGTGTTGTTGCAGAGTGTGGCGAACCTGCTGAATATGTCGCAAGTGTTTCACCCAAGTCTTTTTGTATATGAGGATGTCATCCATATACACCACTACAAAATAATTGTTGAATGACTGCAAGATATCATCCATCATCCTCATGAAAGTTTTTGATGCATTTTTCAAACCAAATGGCATGACTGACCATTCAAAATACCTTCTTTTGACTTGAAGGAATTATTCCATACATATGTCTGCTCTATTGGGACTTGATGGTAGTTAGAATTAATATCAATCTTACTGAAGTATTTGACCCCCTTTATATGATCAATGATATCGTTGATTTGAGGAATCCACAACTACCGATTTCTAACTGTGATTTTATTTAGGGCCCGTTAATCATTGCAGAGTCACCAGGTCCCATATTTCTTCTACACAGGCATGATTAGGCTTCCACATGGTGATGATTTGGGTCGAATGTTCCCCTTGTGGAGAAGTGCTTTCATATGATGCTTCATCTCCTCATTTTCTAAAAGTGAGTGGCGATAGACTGGCCCATTGGGTAGTAGTGCACCGAGGTTTAAGTCGATGGAATGCTTGACTTGATAGTGTAGAGGTACTCTATTAGGTGAGGAGAATATGTCTTTGTATTCTTCCACAACCTTATCCACTTGCTTCTTCTGCGTGGAGAGGTCGGCCATGGAGGCCATTGATTTTCCTACAATATTTCACTCACTCTAAGAGTAAGTCACAAAGAATACAAACTTCTTGGTCTGAGAGATGACCTTGCTACATTTCTTGGAAGAGATCAAGGAAATGGCACTAGGTGGGACTACCTCAGTTATCTTGTACAATTCCCTGTCCAAAGTAATAATAAAACTATGAGGCCTAGACTCATATACACCAAGATGTTTCCATAAATAAGATTTTCCCGAAAGAGCATCACAAAATTCAAGGGTAGAAACATCACACAATACCTCATATTTGAAGGGATTGATGTTGTACGAAATGTGACACTGTCTACTAACACAAAGATCACTTCCTTGGTGGAGCCATTCGATGGTGTAGGGTTGCAGGTATGGTGTTATTGGCAGGGCCATCCAATTGACACCCTCCATTGAGATGAGGTTCTTATGGATACTTCTATCAATGATGAAGTGCAACGGGTTTAATTTCACCCACATTTGTGAATGAAAGAGGTGTTTTTCTTCCTATGAATCATCATGTTCACCAGGTTGGATCTTGGTGGTAGAAACACTAGCACTGGGTTCCATGTTAATGATCTGTCTCCAATTTTCTAGTTTTAACTCAGAGTCAGAACCTACATCTGATTCATATGCTTTCATCTCAACCACCAATGAATTCTTTGAGTAGAAATCAATGGTGTTATTCCAGGGGCTCTTATGGAATTCGTACCACTTCCCGATATCTTTCTTCATATTTCCATTGTCCTTGTTTGTTTACAACTTAAATGGTTGTCCTGAGGTTGTCCATATTTGATATTCCCTTTGTTATGCGGGTTGGGGCTTCCCTTTCCCTAATTCTATTATGAGGGGTTCCCAAACCCAAACTTCCATGGTTTTTTGTTTAAGCTTGTGCTCGATTTTGATGGAATATCGATAGGCCATGCCAAAGGACAAGATGTCCAAAAAATCCATTTCTATTTGGATGTATCTATGCAGACCATCATAGTACTTGAGCACCATATGTCACTCAAAATCGTTGATGTTGATTATTTGGGATTGTTTTCATTGATGTCAACCCTTGAAGAAAGTTCAATAGCAAATTCTAGTAGTAGAAAGGTTTGGGTAATGGACCCAAGTTTGTTTGATGGATAATGGTATGAGTTTTGATATATTTGTAGGTAAGAATATTCTAGATGGATAGTACATGTCATGCCATTTATAGTGGTATGTGTAACACCACATAACTCCTCACGGTTAGAGAGTTATGGCCATGTGAAGTTGGAGAACCCTCATGAGTCATCTAGAAGCCCCAAAAGGTCAAAGTAGTCAAAGTGGTTTAAGATATTTTAGAAGGTAAATAATAAAGTGAAGTAATGAGTGTACTATAATTCAAAGTGAATACAAAATAAATTATTTAAATAATAAATTGAATGGAGAAATTACTAAGTTGACAAGTGGTTAGAAGTGGGTTAACCCTAAAATAAGGAAAGTGGGTTAAGATTCTTAAAAGGTAACCCCTTAAGGAAGCTACATGAAAGTATAAATAAGAGGCAAGGATCTTTAATTTTAATAACACTTGAGAATATTGAATATATACAGGTGACTGAGGTAACCAAAGGATATATAAGCCTAATTTCATAGGAAAGGTGAAGTAAAGAAGGTCAAAATTCAAGGGAGGATAAATTCTTTTGATGGTGCTTTATAAGGTATGTTATTTACAGGTCA
This sequence comes from Picea engelmannii, assembly GCA_009831015.1. Taxonomy (NCBI): domain Eukaryota; kingdom Viridiplantae; phylum Streptophyta; class Pinopsida; order Pinales; family Pinaceae; genus Picea; species Picea engelmannii. The sequence continues at coordinate 16,993 of ML789534.1, forward strand.
TCTCACCATTTTCACAATAATTGTTTTTCTAGAATGATCCAGATGATGAAATTGGGAGGCTATTGAGGATACATATCCAAGTAGCTATGATAAAAATTTAATCTTCTTGGTCGTTGTAGTTTTGGAGTGACATGCCGTGGAAAATAGGGTTTGTGGCTAGTCCTGAAACTAGTCTAGAACAGGTGTTTCGGGTAAAAACGTCATAACTTCTTCATAACAGATCCAAATTAAGTAAGACCAATTGTATTGGTTAGAGTATAGTCTATAGTATTTGGTGTACAATTTTCATATCCATATAGAAAATATTCTGTGTGGGGCACTCTCTACAAGTTTACTCTCTAGAATAAGTCTGAATTCAACAAGGTATTCCATTTTTTCTATAACGCCTTTTCTGAGAGGTTCCAAGTAGTGAAATCTAGAGTAATTGCATAAAATATACTGAATAACATTGTATACCATTTTCATTTATTTATTCATTACAGGTACATATTTATGATTATTGCAAGTTAGGGTTTTTGACTAATCCAAAATTAGTCATGTGAGACTAAAGTAAAGTTTGATGAAAATGCTAGTCTCTTGTTGTTAAAGTTAGGAAAGGTTTGTAGGTATGCGATCATATAAACTAGGTCTATTACAGAGTTACAAATCAGATTTGGATAATGAAATTGATGAGGGCTTTTGGTTGAGGTACATGTTGGCTACATGGTTGAGACAAGTAGTTGATGAGTTGGCACATACATGAGGTGTATAGTTGATGATGTTGGTACATCTTGTTGAGTCATAGTTGATGAGTAGTTGATACATGATTGGTACATACTTGGTACATGGTTGGAGGAACTTGTTAGTAGTATTTTTGACACATGGTTTATGGATGATGTAGCATACTTGTATTGGTATATTATTAGAAGCACATATTGATCGTGGTGATGATTATGAGTTGTTGTGTTATGCTTGGTTGATGCACATATTTGAGAGTTGTCTTGGTGATTGATATTCGTGAGTAGATATGATTTGGTTGATAAGATTTATGAGACAAGTTGTTGTGATAGGTTGTTTGGACAGGTTGTTGTGACGTGATATTTGTACAGGGTTGGTGCATGGTTGATGCACTTGTTTATGGTACAGTTTGATTACAGGTTGTTTGGTACAGGTTGGTGCATGGTTGATGCACTTGTTTATGGTACAGGTTGATTACAGGTTGTTTGGATAGGTTATTGTGACAGGTTATTTTTACAGGTTTGGTGCATGGTTGATGCATTTGTTTATGGTACAGGTTGAGGTACAGGTTTATGTAAGGTACATGTTAGCACAGGTTATTGGTACAAGTTGGTACAGGTTGATTACAGGCTGATGGGTACATGTTTACAACAATATATCTCACAGTGATAGTGTGACAGTGGTTCCATCATTCTACTTCTACATCAGGGTGATTGGATGGGGAAAGTAGAGGTGGTTTTATTCACCTACTAGTTGTAGATGGAGAAAACAGGGGGTCGTAGCCTCCTTCTGGTTGTAGCCAGAGAATTAGGGAGTTGGAGCTTCCCTCAAGTTGTATCTTGAGAAATTAGGGGTTTGGAGTCTCCTTCAAGTTGAAGCTGGTGCTTTCATTGAATGTAATTCTTAAATAGATATAGTAAAAATCATTCTGTGGTTTTCTCCCACTTTGGGTTTCCACGTAAAAACATTGGTGTATTGTGTATGTGTATGATTTCTCATTTCTTCATTGTTTATTTACCTTGCAACTATTGGATGATAATGCTACATTGATATAACACTTGCATATTGTGGTTAAAAAGGATTGAATTTCTCTATTACTGATTCACCCCCCCTCTCAATAATCCAACAGTTTATACCCATCTTGGTGTGCAAGGTATGGAACATATTTGTGAACTTTGGCACTGCTTGGTCCCTTTCCTACCACAGTGTGGTCCATTTTGTATATAGGTCATCATAACTTCCAAGTGGGTAGTATTGTTCCTTAATATCATCATGAAGGACTCCCAGGTGAGAGAGACTATAAATAATGAGGGTTCCTCTATTACCTTTTTCTTGCAGAAATTATCCCACCAATATTTGACATGGGGGACGACTTTGAGGAGCGCAAAAGTAATATTTTCTCTATTCAAAAAGTTATGGACATAAACATACCCTTCTAACAAATTCAACCATTTGTCTAGAACATCTGCATCTATATGACCTTAAAATATAGGAATATCAAAGTTGATTTGTACCTTGAAGGGGGAGACACCTCTGCTCGAGGAAGATTCATTGCATGTTGGTAGTTGTCGAAGGATTTGTGCAAAACTATTCATCATCTCATTCCTCTATTGTGCGAGGGATTCCTCGAGAAATAGTTTGAAAGGATCTCTTATCTCTTCATATTTATTTTCTCCCACCATGGAAGGTTTCTTGGGCGTGCGAGAGAATTTTTCCTCAAGAGAAACAAGATCAAGACCCAACTCTTTGTACCCTATGTTATCACATGAACTTGTCAGAGTCTTGTGGGTTTGTGGTTTCTACCTAAGTTTGTAATGTTTCCCTGTCTCTATCCTTTTAGAATCGACAAGTCTTAATTTTATCCTATTTTGGCGTGTAAAGTCATCTTCTGTGTGCCCTTGTTCGTTTTTGTGCCATGGTTTCCCTCAATATATTAACTAAAAGAAATCTCAGCCCCAAGCCCCTTTTTTTTTCTCTGAGAACGAGCACTCGCCTCCTACATTCCAGTCACTGGTCTCCCTGTTTACTCAGCTCACAGCCAGTAGTCCAAATTCTTGATTGTGAAGGCTGCAGTCATGAATACAAAGCACAACTTTCTTAGCAGTCTATTTTGGGATTGAAGCATGAGAAGAAGGCAGTTTTAATATTTTAGCGAAGGATATTCTAGGAACAGTCTAGATTAGCGGCTCACGAGCATTCGAGAGTGAAAACTTGTGTGAAGTATAGTGCTAGAGAAAAAGGCCCCGAAGTGAATATGAGTCGTTGATATTAAAGGGGACAGGTGGTTGTTGATCCAAGCCTTCGGGGGAATGAGCTTTGGGAGATTTGAAATGCGAAGTTCTTAGAAATTCTGAAGGGTCGAAGCCCAAAGTCCTAAAGAGTTGAAGTCATCGAAGAGCCGAAGTTGTCGAAGATATCGAAGGCCCGAAGTCGTGAAGGCCCAAAATGGATCTGATTCGTTGATCAACAAGAGCCATGTGTCATCAAGTCCATAGCTATGGGTAAAAGTGCATGGAAGAGTAAGCGATATTTGAGTTTTGGTTTTCCCGTAGGCCAAAGACCCGAAGTGGATCTTGACCATCCAAATCCAGAATGCCACACATCATAAGATCTGTCACTCTGGGAGTTTTACTTTAGGAGTTTTAAAATGAGAAAAGCGCCTAAGTCCCAAAGCGACGAAGTCCCGAAGACCCTAAGCGTCGAAGTCTCGAAGACCCGAAGTATGTGAGACACTCTCATTGGGCATGATGCATGGCACTCTTTCCAGGTCATTCAATCATGGCCATGTCACCCTCCTTATCCTGACAAATCAATAGACGTGACATCATCTGATGTCATCTGGACCACCCATCAGCAGGACATGTGGCATAAATCCTTGAGCTCCAGCTAAAGGCCTGAAGTAATCCTCGACCATTTGATTCATGAGGACATGCATAAGTATATCTCCAGCTCTGGGTAAAATATTTTGGGAGACCAGGTTTGAGATTTTATTCTCTCTTAGCCTGGAGACACGAAGGGATTTCATTGGTTGATCTCTAGAGGGCCACATGTCATCAGATCCATGGCTCCAAGTAAAAGCACTTGGAAGCCTAGGTTTGAGGTTTGATTTTCATGGAGTTCATAGACCTAAAAAGAATCTCAGTCATCATCTCAGGGAGCCACGCATCATCAGATCCCTATCTCCATTGAATTTGCTTGGAGCAAATAAAGTTTGACTATTGAAAGGCCTGAATCTCGAATCACAAAGTAGATCTCTGTCGTCAATTTGAAAAGAGAAAATCTGATCCATCAATATAAAAGGCCCCAGATCTGGGCCATTGCTCAGTAAGCCTCATATTAGATCAAAATATCAATGGTTGCACTCCATTACAGGGTCAGAAGGTGTGCACGTTTTAAAATTTCAAGGGTGGGCCGCAATCAGAATCGTGGTTTTTAGAAAGGGATGCACAACAATTCATGGTAAATTTTGGGGACAAAAGAGGTTTTCTTTCAAACCAACCTTGGTGGGGGCCATAATCATGCAATTGCATAGGGTCATGGCCCCAAGTCACATTGAAGAAGGAGCAGGGGAACAAGAGCTAGCCCCTGAGCCCTAGAGAGCCAAATGTGTGGAAGCCATCAGCACAGACAGGTGGCACCCTTATGGTCTTGGCACGTGGATGCTTCCTGAGTGTTAACTCTTGTTCAATATATGAGGAAAGGTAGTTAATGAAAGTAGATCTGGTGGTTGAAACCTCAGCTCACTCCATAAATAGAAGGCATGGAAAACCCGACTGTGTGGACTGAACAGTCAACCTGTTGTACCCCTGTGGGAATATTTTCCTGCAAAGCCCATGCCAATATGAGCTTGCATCTAACATAGGGGTGCACGTTCAGTCTGACAGAAGAAATCACCAATGCAAAGGTTTGATTGTAGTGTCCAGGTCACACTCTTGGTGGTGGCGAATTGTTCTTAGCATAAATAGATAGTTTTAATATTTTGTTAGGGTTGTCAACCGGTTGAGAAAAGCTCCCTATTTTGTAATGTTCTGATGCCAGAACTGTTCTCTAGTTATTTATCAAATTTGAGACTTTCATGTTAATAGAATTCATCTTCTTTTCATCTCTCTGTAAAAACTGTTCTAAAACACTCGGGCATGGAGGATCCAGTCGAGGGTTGTTATGTTGTTGTAATGTAGGTTTGATTACAATGGTATCGCGACCAGTTTTAGTCATCTCCCTTGCTATCTTTTTCCCTCTTGCACTGAATGGCTCGGGCATGGAGGATCCAGTCGACTTGTTGTAGCTGCATGGTGATGTAGGTCTGATCATTGTGTTGTTGTGACTGTGTTGTTTGGACATATTTCAGTGTCTCAAGCTTGAACTCAAGAATGATCTCGACTCTGAGTTTTTCTTCTCCAATATGCTTGAAAGCCGAATGTCCATAACAACCTTATTCACCTTCCTCACTAAGTATTCCCTCTGCTCACACTTAAACACAATCCACTGATTGAACTTAATGTGGCCCTCACTTACTTGTGCATTTCTTGTCTAGTTCTATGTTGAACATCATTCATATATTGAGTTTTTTTCATTGACCTCCACTCATATAAAACCAACATCCACCAAAACATTTGATGGATACTAGCCTTATCCTCCTGCAATTTGAGGGTGACTCTCAGTGAAAACATTCATGGCATCGTTGCTAGGGATGAATTGAATACATTTCCTTGGGTAATAACGACAAAGAAATTATGATTCTTAAGGTGCATCAGAAATCAATACCATTGAAGATTGCATATGTTGGACCTGGCGACTCCACTGTTTTAGTTGTGTCTTCCAGAGGAAGACACACGAGGTCTACTCCACAACTGCCTCTAGATGCACCTGAAGCTAACCCAAAGGAGATCATTAAGAAAGGAAATCTTTCTCAAGAAGGATTTTAGTTGTTGTCCCAGATTTAAAGGCTCCCTGGGAAGAATGACATTGCAGAGATCCAGTTTTAGATGGTGAACTAATGTTGGACACATTATTCTAATGACTCATTTTTCACCATGGAGAGTCCACTAGTTTGAAATGGAAAATATTTTAGCTCAGAGGTATGCCTTCTATGATTTTTTGAAAATAGTGGGTTTCGCTAATCCACTGCCTGATAGAGATGAACAGGAAAGAAGCCTTCCTAAATTCCGAGGAGAAGAGTGGGAAGTACCAGCTGAACATTTGTTCAACTTTCATGAATTCATTCATCGACATCATATCATGCATGAAGATGTTCAGATTAAGCTTTTAAAGCATTCATTAAGGGGGATTTCTCATGATTGGTGTCAGTCTCTTCCCATTGTAAGAATCATCTCTTTGACAGGTTTTCATGCAGCTTTCAATTCATTTTGTAAAGATTATTTTACCGCTGAGTATCTTTCTGAAAACTGTTGTGATGAGTTTTCTTTGTTTTATAAAGATTCTTCCTGTCACAAAGATCAGTTTTTTGATGAAGTTGTTATTGTGGAAGAAATAATTTTCCATAAAGAGCATGAGGTGTTGAATGATATTCATTATGATAGAAATAACATAGTAATGTTTGGCATCATATCAGACGTGTCTGTTGTTTTAAGCATTCATGAAGATCAACATGTCTCTTCTGAATATCCCAATGTCGAAGAGCAAGTTTATTTTGCAGAAGATTTTTCTTCTAACCATGAAGCTGAGATAGATGAAAATCTTGCAACAAAATCTAGGGAATATTCCTCTATTTTTTTCCAAGTTTTTCAGAGTCGAAGGAAAAGGTTGTTTGTTGCTCTTATAAAGGAAATGCAGAGGATATTCCTGTCTTAGAAACTGATGTTTTTGGCAATCTTGCTTATGATAAAGAATTTGTTTCAAATACTGACCAAGAACAACCAACTTTTGATGAATATCTCAGAGAAGATGACGAAGAGCAGAGCTTTTCCATGGTTCATGTTTATGATGAGTATGAATATTATCATTGGGAGAGACATGGAAGAGAAAAGGAGGAGCTAAATGTGTAGTTTATCTCATGTCCAAACCTTGTAAGTGAGCAAATATCACCTGGGATTTTCCAACCTGCATTTGTCCTCCATCCACCTATATACTCTGAGAACATCGAACAATGGGTGAGCAGCAATGAAGTACATGAGGTAATTTCTTACCAGTTGAGCTTTCCTGATTATAATTTTTTTGACCCTATGGGGTTGTATTTAGAGCTGTGATTTCCACAAGCATTGGAGCCTGCAAAATTATTCATTTTTTCATCATTTGGGGGTATTGTCAATGTTCCAAGACGTGTTTTATTTATGCTGTCAAACTTCTTTTACCTTTTGTGGATCATTTGTAGTAAAGGGAAGAATTATATTACTAAGTAGTTTAGGTGGCTATGGTGGAAGTTTTCTTTCACCTAGCGTATTATAAAAATTAGTTAGCCTAGGATTGTACATAAATAAGCTCCTTATGGAGCCCATGTGTGTGTTTTTGTTTCTTGAGTAGAGTAGTGTACATATTTCCTTGTTTTCTTCAGCAAAAGTTTTGAGCTAGACTCCATAGCCCAACAACTAAGGCATTGGAACTGCGCGTTCTTGGCAACTCATAGGGAGCAAGCCATCCCCTATGGAGACAAATATTATCAGATGAACTTGTTAGAGTCTTGTGGGTTTGTAGTTTCTACCTAAGTCTGTAATTTTTCCTTTTCTCTGTCCTTTTCGAATCAAAAAGTTTTAATTTTATCCCCTTTCAACATGTAAAGTTGTCTTTTGAGTGCCCTTGTTCATTTATGTGCCCTGGTTTCCCTCAATATTTTAAACGAAAGAAATCTTGGCCCCAATCTCCTCTGTTTTTCTTCGAGGACGAGAACTCACCTCCTGTGTTCCAGTCACTGGTCTCCCTATTTTCTCATCTCATAGCCAATCGTCCAAATTATTAATCATGCAGGTTGCAACCATGAACACAAAGCATAGCTTTCTTAGCAGTTTGTTTCAGTATTGAAACATGAGCAGAAGGCAATTTTAATATTTCAGCGGTGGATATTCTAGGAACAGTCCAAATCAACAACTCACGGGCATTTGGGAGTGAAAACTTGTGAGAAGTATAGTTCCATAGAAAAAGGCACTGAAGTGAATATGATCCATTGATATTAAAGGGGTTTTGGCACAGGGGAAGACCCAGGGTTCAACTGATCCGGATTATTTTCGGCACGAAATGAGAGCGGAGATATAATAAAGAAATGCACAAAGATATTGCATATATTCAATAATATAACAGAAATGTATCAGAGATGCAACCATAAACACAGATATACAGTAATACACGATTTC
>ML789534.1:27362-39167 GCA_009831015.1 Picea engelmannii
TTGTGAACAGAGAAATAACCTTCTAGCAGAGTTAACCATTTATCTAGGGCATCTGCATCTATTTGACCTTCAAATACGGGAATATCAAAATTAACCTGTACCATGAAAGGTGATGTGCCTCAAAAGTGGCCGCTTGATGATGATGCACCTGATGCTATCAGCAGGCATTGAAGGATGTGGGAAAAATTCTCCATCATTTCGTCCCTTTGTCGCGTGAGAGCTTGCTCAAGCAACAGACTGATAGGATCGTCTGCTCCATCGTTTTTCTTTTCTTCCGCTATTGAGGGTTTCTTGGGTGTGAGAGAGCGATTGTCCTCAAGAGAGACAAGATCAAGACCCAAATTGTTATACTCGGACCTCATCGGGGACATGCACTTAAAAAAAAATGATCAAGAGCAGCCTGCTCTGATACCACTGATCCAGATTATTTTCGACACGAAATGAGAGTGGAGATATAATAAAGAAATGCATAGAGATATTGCATATATTCAATAATATAACAGAAATGTATCAGAGATGCAACCATAAACACATATACACAGTAATACACGATTTCTATTAATCAGAGAAATGTACAGAGACTGTAAAAATACAGAGTGAAAGACTCGCTAGAATTGTGGCAGCTTATCTATGAGAAGAGATGTGACGGCTACTCGCATTCGCAAGAAGATGATTACAATGAGGATATGAAGGCCCTTTTACAATAAACGGGAATGCCAAAAGTCCTATACATCCAAAAACCTAACCCTAGGAGATGAAGCGCCAAAAGTCATGTGGGCTCCGTTTGGGTAAGTGAGTACATCAACTTCCCAGGGTCGTAACTTTTGCACGCGATCTCCGTTTTAGGCATGTGATAGCTCGTTAGAAAGGTATTGTTGAGGAGATTAATTTTGGACCCTTGATATCATTGAGAACCTTGATCTCGAAAAACCTTCATTTGGACCCTCAAAATGGCCCCGGAAGTTAAAACCTGCTAAAAATAGTAAATTTCCAAAATGGCTAGAAAATTGTTTTGAGCCATTTGGAAAAGGTGGGTGGCCACCGATATCCACCTGGATAATCAATGCTACAAAAACACACCAACAAAACCCTAAATACCATCCCTTTCAACAACACCTGCAAAGAAAATGAAGTCTCACCCGAGGTAGAGGCAGGGGTGGTTGCAGGACTTGTGTGTTTGCAACCTTAGTTGGGACACAGATATGTGATTCTAATACTTAACAAAGCACTTAGAAACTACATTTCATCATCATTCAACTTAGTATCTACTTTACAGATAAAACAGAGCATCACAACATTCATTCAGATATAACGTATCCAAGCACTTAGCATAACTAGATAGATTATATATAACCGATTTAAGCACTAAGCAAGTTCACATAGTTCAGATCTAACATACATATACATAATTAACACAAATATTAAACATATTTATCCATCTATATCAAAGCACTTAGAAAATAAAGGCATAAACACATCAACACATGGCACAAAGCATAGCAACACAGCATGTACGTGGTTCACACCCACCCTGGGGATACGTCCACCAACTCTTCTTCTTTATTATCTTCATTCAATCTTCTTACAGGCACATAGCATCAAAATTCTACTCTACAAAAGACAAGAGATCTGCACGCACTCCTCCAGATCCTCCTTCTTCGAGATAGGGTAAAGCACCAATCCTTCTTACAATTTCTTGCACGTAGCTCTGCAAGTATCACACAATATGCAAAGAGAACTTACAATCCTTACTTATCACTTAGCCCAATATCACATAGATATCTACATACATTCCCTCCTTACATTCCCTAGACATTTATTTATACTTTACAAAATAGGCCTAAACATGGGTAAACCCATGGGTTGACATCCCATAACCATTACATAATCCCAAATCCCAAAAAGGCCCAAAAAGGGGCTGAGATCCCATTATCTCTTCTTAATCTTGAGCTCCTCCTTTGACAGGCTTTCAAATTTCCAAAATAGGTAAAAAATTGACCAAGGATCTCCCAAAACTTGGTCAAGGGACAATAGGCCCCCAACACTTACCTGTGACTCGTCCCGAGTCACTCTGATCTGGGTAGTTCTTCTTCTAAAGCCTCGAGATTAGCTCAAGCTACTTCGACCTACTTCTATGCTATGACCTCCTATTCAACGAACTCTTGGATGACTACCTCGTTCACAGGTCCCTCCAGGCATTGTTTAGTTATGGTGACAACCTGCTCCAGTTCTACTCCTCAGCCTTTGACCTCTATGAAAAATTGGTACGCCTTATCTTTTACAGGTTGGAGCCTCTGAGTTACTTCCATAAATATTCTCTAGATAGTGTGGATCTATTGTTGGGTAGTGTGTTTCTCTTGGGAGCGCTTCATTCTTTCCACAACTGATAGGGGCTTCAGTTGCGCCTATATCTTTTCGGCTTGATACTTCGCCTCTTGGAGCTACGACTCTAGTTCCTTTAGTTCTGGATTCTCAGTGAGTTTATCTTAGGTCTGGGCATTGTGATCGATAAGTTGCTTACATTCCATAGAAAGGGATTTTATTCTCTCAACTGCGCTTCGAGCAATCTCTTCTCTTTGATCCCTTACTTCCTGTGGAGTCTAGGGCACTGCGAGGAGCTCTAAGTCTGCTATGTGTTGTTGTAGCTATTGGATAGCTTCTGTGAGATGCTCTACTTACTGCATGACTCAGTCCTCTACCTTTATTTTTACGACCTTCACAGAGAAAAGTGATATGTTGACCGCTTCTTTCACTTTGAGTTGCTCCGCGAGAAACTATTATTTTCCTTGTTGTATCTGTGTTTTTTCTTCGTCGAAATTCACTTGGAGAGAAATATTTTCCTATTCTACAGCTCAGCGTTCTTCTACAAGTACTCCTTGCACTTGCATCAAATCCTGGGTGGCTTGTTATGTTTCTTCTTATGCTTGTCGGAGGTGATCTTCGACTGTATCTGCTAGTCGATGGAGTTAGGCAAGCTCATCTCCCAACTCTGGTTTTGCCGATGGCAGGGGCGCAGTGGAGACTGCGCGGCTGGACTAGAGGTCCTATTTTACCCCTTGGAGTTTGGCTTCAATTCTATCATACATTACTTCCTTCTTGTCTTCTTGTTTCTCTTCTATTTCTAGCGAAGCATCGTTTAGGGCTGCTATGATGAAGTCAAAATCATCGGAGGTGAGGACAGTCTACATCTTGGTCATGGTGGCTTTCGATTTCTTCCAGGAAGAAGGTTTCGGGGGGGGGGAACCTTCCTCTTCTTCAGTGGGTCAACCTCATCTCTGGGTGGTGTTACTTCACCTTTATTTTGTTTAGCTTCCGTTTCCTTCATCTCTTCTACATGGACATCACCTCCTTGCACAGGTGATATGGAAGCAGTATTCCCTGAGGTGTTGCTTAGGTCTTGAACCTCTTCAGTTTGCTTCATTTTTCTAGGTCTGGGTGTATCTCATTCTTTATGCATGGTATCCAAGCTGTCAGGATTGGACATCTCTGCAGTTTTGGTGGGGACAAGGAGGTCAGTGTACCATTCCTTAGTGATCTCTTCAAGGTATTCTTCTATAAGTTTATAATATGACTGGAGCTTCTCTTTATGTGCATCTTCTTATGTTGTAATATAGGTGAAGTGTTGATCTGTACTGAACTTCATTAAGGGTCGGAACCACTGTAATCAGGGATGATTTTAGGGGCTAAATTTCGCTCATGGGCTAATTTTCCATGGTTTTTTCGAAAATGAGATGCGCTATTTGAAAAATGATTCGCCCAAATTCTATAGGATAAAATTATTTTACCTTAAAAATTGCCAAAATTTTATAAAAACTATATAAAATACTTAGAAATTTGAATACTTTTACAAAAATATCGCCAAACATATACAGTTGATATATGAAGGATTAGTAAGATTCGCCAAGGTTTCAACATTTCAAAATAAATTTTCATCCTTAAAATCATCCCTGTCTGTAATGTGTTCAGAGTCATGCAAGGTTCAACTTCAATGGCTCTCTTTAGCTAGAGGTAGCATGTATGAAACACAACATTTGAATGCCATTGTTTGTTCATGTCACTTGAATACCACAGGGGAGAGAACCTCGCAGCAAGCGGTTCAAATGGATCGATGTCTAGGAAGGTTGCTCCTTATGGAATCTCCCAGGAAAAAAATGCAATGAGGACCAGGAGCCAGCTGAAATTAAATTCATAACCCTAATCCTGTGCTTCTCAGCAATCTAGTTCCAACTGGTTTACTAGGTACTTCACCCAGTTCATCTGTAGGCCTTCTGCACACTTCCCTGTGAGGTCAATGACAAATATGGTGACCTGCATAGGTTGGTTCTTACTTACTAAATTTACAGCTATCAGTTGACATGAGAGGCACACTATGCCACTCTGGATGGAAGCTACCTTGTAGCCTCTTGTTCCCTTCTTAACATTGCCATATGTATCCTTGATCTTCTGTGCTAGCACGTGATCTGCGGATTTTCTTGGATAAAAGTCCCACGGGTTGGGTCCTTGCATACTCAATCCTGTGATCTTGTGGATCAACGTTGGGTCAATTGTAATGTGACAGTCTAGCCACTAGTAGCCACCATAGTAACATGATAGTAGCATCTTGACATAAGCGTTGACTTCCTGGTGTCTTCCAAAGTGTGGGATCTTCATGACATTCAACAGGGTGGACTGTGCAAGGTTCATTATCCATGACTGAGGGATGATCTTTGAGTTCTTCCCTTTAGTTCTGGTTAGGTACTTGTATGGAGCAAGAATACCATAGATCTTGTGATCTCCAAGGTTGAAGTCACTGAACTTCAACGCTGTGATCTTATCCTTCTCTCTCTGAATTATGTGGATCCCCTTCGGGAGGTACGCAGTGACCATGGTGTACTCAAAATCTCGTGGTACACTATCATGATTCACCACGATAGCCAAAGGTAGGATGTAATCGGGAAATATTGTGGGAATAAACTTCGCATTTGCTAGGTCATATTTGTGCTTCGTTCTCTTTTTTGTTGATGGTCGTGATGGTTCGGTTCCATGAGAATTTGATGGAGAGGCTTACACTATTCTCTTCGATGAGGCTTGTACACCTGTAGACATCAACATGGCTCTTTCAGTCATAAGGTTGATCATAACTTTTTTCACAACTTTCTCTATAGTTCTCAACTCGTTCGACATACACACTCGGGGTTGGAAATCTTTGGGTTCGAGGAGTAACTTAGACACTGCAATAGGATAGAGGAAAATGGCACAATAATCACTACGTAAAATCAACGAGTCTGCAAGCTCAAATTCATGGTTAGAAAAAGTGTTCTCGGTGCATGGCGCGACGAGATAAATAGATAACTTGGTAATGGATTCCTTGCAACGGTTGAGAAGCCTTCATTAACTCTATTTTGTCTGCTACGGTGTGGTCCAACGATCTGGTGGTGAACTATAAATGTATTTCTACCCATTCAGAGGGTCATCCGAACGGTTATATTGTTCCCAATGACTATATTGCTTCACCATGGCGAAGTGCCATGTGACGTTGTTCTGATATTCCAACGGAGCTCCAATTTTGCAAATTTTTCTTCTACGAAGTTCCCTCTATAACCTTCTATAACTTATCGATTTTATCTCTCTTCTTACTTAGATTTATGGCCTTCTTTCCAATGAGCTTCATATCGATATTTTGTTTTCCATTTTGATTCCTATCTGCTTTTGGCATATCTACTTCGTTCTGTTGAGATTCTTTCCTAAGATTCGAGGGTGATACTTCTTATTTATCTGGAACAGGTACTTCAATCTTCTATGGGTCTTCTAGTGTTCTTGCAACTTCGGCATCTAGGTCTATGGTTCTATATAGCTTCAATCTATTCTTATGTTCTTCAATTAAGTGTGTGATCCTTCTAGTCATGAAATCTTTTAACTCTTGCTTCTTCTATGCTAAAACTTCTTCTTCTTCTTTCCTTCTGGCCTGATCTCTTTCAATCCAAGGTTTTCCTAGTAACATGGTAAATGGGGCATTGTTCTCAATAAATTTAACAACCTCAAAATCATCCTCTGTCGAAATCCCATTGGCATGCATAGATATATAGGTGAGCTTTCCACATAGGTTTATCATCTTTCCTCTAAATAAACCTATTCCTCCCAATGAAGGAGTCATAGTAGGCTTCCCTAAAAGTTCCCAAGTTCTTTTTGTCATGATATTTACCTGTGTTTCCTCATCTAGAACACATTCAATGTCAAAGTTTCCTATTTTGGATTCTATGCATGTTTTTTCTTTGAAGATCTATGATAAGCTGACATGTCGGTGATCATTCAGGGTTTCTTTTATCTGTAGCAATACTTTATATGATTCTTTCTAGGGTTCTACCATAATAATAGTTTATGGATATGTCTTAGGGTTTTCTTGTCTTATGTTCATTTCTTCAAGCTTAGAAATCATTCTAGGGAAATCCAATACTTCATTGTCCATAGCTTTTCAACAAAGACAACTAGGTCTTCTCCCAAGGCATTCCTTAGAAAGATGTCCCAGTTTTCTAATCCTCTCCTTCTTTTAAATGATCCCCATCCTTTCCTACACTGTGCACTAGGATCATGGTAGCTAACCTGTAAACATTTCTTTCTAGGATCCTGCATCCAGTTTTTAGTCCAAACATTCTTTCTATGCATAGGTATAGCATATATTTCGCTATTCTTATCAGTTCTACTCATATCAAACCTTATTTCATCTATTAGTGCCCTAGTTTTCAAGCTAGGATAGAATCTATCAAACATACCTAGATCCATACTTTAGAAACAAAATAATTCACTTATCTTACTTTTCCAGAGCACAAAACCTTCAGATCTAAAACATTTCACTATTATTACCTTTATTAGAGAACATATCTTGCGGATCTTACCTCTTTTCTTCATAAATTCTTACTTTTACCTTTCTCAGATCAAAAATCTTTTGGATATTACCTCTTTTCTTTCGATCATAATTCTTTTCTTTAGCACAGAGCTTCACAAACTAAGTAGAGTACTGTGCACTAGAGCGATAGGTCTATGCACAAAGCTTTCACAATTTCAGGTTGGATCTTTGCACAAAACTTCTTCTTCCTCAGTTCCCAACAATCTCAGTTTTATGTCCCGACAACAGAACCATTTTTTGGCACATGGGAAGACCTAGGGTTCAATGCTACATTAGTGCACCAACAAAACCCTAACTATCGGCCCTTTCAGCAACACCTGCGAAGTACATGATGTCTCACTCAAGGTAGAGGTAGGGGTGGTTGTAGGAATTAGGTGTATGCAACCTTAGATGGGACACAGATATGTGATTCTAATACTTAACAGAGCACTTAGCAACTATAGTTCATCAACATTCAACTTAGTATCTACTCCACAGATAAAACAAAGCATCGCAACATTCATTCAGATATAACGTATTGAAGCACTTAGCATAACAAGATAGATTAGATCTAACCTATTTAAGAACTAAGCAAGTTCACATAGTTTAGATCTAACATACATATACATCATTAACACAAAGATTAAATAAATCTATCCATCTATATCAAATCACTTAGCAAATAAATGCATAAACACATCAACACATGGCACAAAGCATAGAAACAAATCATGTACATGGTTCACCCCCACCCTGGAGCTATGTCCACCAACTCTTCTTCTTTATTATCTGCATTCAAGCTTCTTATAGGCACGTAGAATCAAAATCCTACTCTGCAGAAGACAGGAGATCTGCGCGCACTCCTCCAAATCCTCCCTTTTTGAGCTAGGGTAAAGCACCAAGACTTATTACAATTACAATTACTTGCACGTAGCTCTCCAAGTCTCACACAGTATGCACAGAGCACTTATAATCCTTACTTAGCACTTAGCCCAATATCACATAGATATCTACATACATTCCCTCCTTACATTGCCTAGACATCTATTTATACTTTACAAAATAGGCCTAAACATGGGTAAACCCATGGGCCAACATCCCATAACCATTACATAATCCCAAATCCTAAAAAGGACCCAAAAAGGGGCCTAGATCCCGCAATCTCTGCTCCTCCTTCGACAAGCTATCGAAGTTCCAAAATAGGTCAAACTTGACCAAGGATCTCCCAAAACTTGGTCAAGGTCCAACAAGGGGACAGGCGGTTGTTGATCCAAGCCTTCAGGGAAATGAGCTTTGGGAGATTTTAAATGAGAAGTGCCTATAAATACTGAATGGCCGAAGCTCGAAGTCCTGAAGAGCCAAAGTCATTGAAGCCTAAGTTGTCGAAGCTGTTGAAGTGGTTGAAGTCCCGAAGTCGAGTCGTTGAACAACAAGAGCCACATGTATTTGGGTCCATAGCTCTGGGTAAAACTGCATGGAAGAGTAAGCAAGATTTGAGTTTTGGTTTTCTCGGAGCCCGAAGACCCGAAGTGGATCTTGGTCATCCAAATCCCGAATGCCATGTGTCATCATATCTATCACTCCAAGAGTTTTACTTTGGGAGTTTTAATATGAGAGAAGCACCTAAGTTCCAAATACCCGAAGTGCCTAAGTCCCAAAGACCCGAAGCACCGAAGCCTCGAAGACCCAAAGCACGTGATGCACTCTCATTAGGCATGATGTGTGGCACTCTTTCCAGGTCATTCAGTTGTGGCCATGTCATCCTCCTTATCATGACACATTAGTAGACGTGACATCATATGACATCATCTGGACCACCCATCAGCGGGACATGTGGCATAAATCCATGATCTCCAGCTAAAGGCCCGAATTTATTCTCGATCGTTCGATTCATGAGGACACATGTCAGTATATTACCAGCTCTGAGTAAAATCTTTTGGGAGCCCAGGTTTGATATTTGACTCTCCCAAATCCTGGATATACGAAGGGATTTCATTTTTCGATCTCTAGAGGGCCACGCTTCATCAGATTCATGGCTCTGGGTAAAATAACTTGGAATCCCAGGTTTGAGATTTGATTTTTCAGGAGTCCAAAGACCCAAAAAGTGTCTCAGTCATTGATCTCAGGGAGCCACGCATCATCATATCCTTAGCTATGGATAATTTGCTTGGAGAAAATAAATTTTGACTATTGAAAGGCCCGAAGCCTGAATTGCTAAACAGATCTCAGCTGTTGATTTGAAAAGGGAAGATCTGATCCATCAATCTAAAAGGTGCTAGAGTTGGGATGTTGATCAGGAAGCCTTATCTCAGATCACAATATCAATGGTTGCACTCCATTAAGGGGATGGAAGGTGTGCACGTTTTAAAATTTCAAGGGTGGGCTGCAATAGGAACAATGGTTTTTAGAAAGGGGTGCATGGGGATTCATGGTGAATTGCGGGGACAAAAGAAGTTTTCTTTCAAACCACCCTTGGTCGCACACGCAATCATGCAATTGCATAGGATCATGGACCTAGGTCACATTGAAGAAGGAGCAGGAGAACAATTGATATCCCCCAAGCCTTGGAAAACCAAATGTGTGGCAACCATCAACACAGACAGGTGGAACCCTTATGGTCTTGGCATGTGGCCATTCTCTGAGAATTAACTCTCATTCAATATACGAGGAAAGGATATTAATGAAAGTAGAGCTAGTAGTTGAAACCCCAGATCACTCCATAAATAAAAGGCATGGAAATCCCGGTCATGGAGACTAAACCATCAGCCCATGGTACCCCTATGGACATATTTTCCTGCAAAACCCATGCTAATTGGAGCTCACGTCTGACAGAGGGGTGCACATTCAGTATGACATAAGAACTCGCTCACACAAAGCTTTGATTGTAGTGGCCATGTCATACTCTTGGTGGTGGAGAATTGTTCTAAGTATAAATAGATAGTTTTAATATTTTGTTAAGGTCGTCAACTGGTTGAGCAGAGCTCCCTATTTTGTAATGTTTTGATGCTAGAACTGTTCTCTGGTTATGTATCAAATTTGAGAATTTCATGTTAATAGAAGTCATCTTAACATGGAGAGTGGTTAGGATCAGATCCTAACATTATCCTATGTATGGAGGATTCGATTGTTAAGTACGAGAGTACTATTATTGCATAATATTAGGGATTTGTTGATGAGCTGGAAGGAGACCTTCCATGCTTAAAATTGTAATCCTAAAAGCATTAAAGAGATGGTATATGTGTGTGTTGATATAGAGTGAGAGGTGTGAGTGTGAAGGAGGCCAATGTAAATTTATTTAACCTACACATAATAGATCTAGCTAGAAAATACTACACACATTTGCAGAGAGAAATTGAGAAAGAAGAAGCAAGATAGAAAGAATGGAAGAATTCTCATTGACCATATTCCACACATAAAGAGTGAATAATTTACAATATATATAGGATACATGAGTAACTAATGATCCATAGTGGTGGTCTAGAGTGATCTGGACACACACCAACAATTACAGGAGTAAATTGTCACCTAGTCTAGTCTCTCAGGCAGTTACGGGAGTGAACTGGCACCTAACTAAGTTAACTAGTCAACTAGTCTTCAGTTAATTGACTAAGAAAAGAGTAGTGAGTTGTTGATGATCCCAATGTTGAATGGTGACAAAACCAATGCAATATCTAAACTTAACTCAACTAGTCAAACTGAAGTGTCAACTGAGAGAGAATATTCTCCAGGTGGAATATTCTCCCCTAAAATATAGGAGACTAGATAATGACTAATTATGACTAATAAAAAAGTAAAAACCTTAGGAAAAATAAATCCTAGGTGTGTGTGAAGTAACTTCAATAGCCAAGTGTGTCTAGAAGACCAATTATATGCCAACAAAATGTAAGTCGGGCTAGAAGATGAGAATTCCTTTGTGTAATTCATGTAAAAATTATTAACATAATTTTTGTAAGAGTTATATGGTGTCTTCATATATCATTGGATGAAATTTGAGCATTTGAATCCATACATGATCCTCTCTGTGTTACCAATTTTGTGTGTGGGTTATCGATCGTTGATCATTGGAAGGATCAACGATCTAGATCACGCCAAGCAATATAACACAAGGATAAGGAGATCTACTTCCTAAGATATTCATCAGGGATAATCTTGATCATTGATATTTGTTAGATCGGAAGTGGAGGAAGTGAAGTGAGAATGTGAATGTATTGAAATACTACAGTTGTAATGTCCCCCACCTATTAGAGAGGTAATGAGGAGACTCAGTGGCATGGGCACCCCCACTAGGTCATAGTCTCACACTGAAGGGGGGAAAAAGTCAAGAAGTTAAAAGTTATATTTTTAAGTTGACTTAAGAAAGGAAAAGGAAAGGAGTAAAGGATAACTCAACAGAAGAATAGAAGATTAACCCTGGGAGTTAACTTAACTCAACAGAGAATTAGAAGGAAAAATATAAGTAAGAGGCTAGGGTGCACCTATTACTCATTCTCGTTTTGGATTAGCTTTTTCTCTTGCTCTTGAGCATTCAGTTTGGGGGTTTGCTGTACAAACCCTTGTGAGCAATTCAGTGGTGAAATATCCACTCACCTTGTTCCGCAGCTTGGTCTCAGGGATGAAAGGCTCCTCCACACCATTCTAGTCTCAGCCCATCTCCATCTAGTGCTTCAGAAGGGGCAGGACCATCAGTTTGAGGGATATTTTGGAGGGTTATCATCATTCTACATTTGTCTACAGATTGGGACGTCTTGGAGCCATAGGGAACGTCCTGTAATTCAGTAAAACTCAGATCTAGGGAGATCTGCTTGAGATCTGAGTCCGAAAATTCTCCCACGGGATTCTCATAGCCCGATCTATATTCTTGGAGAGTTTCAGAGCATTTGGAGGCCTCCTTCATCAGGGCCGAACCAGCTAGGGTTTCAGTCATCTAGTGGGGCACCCCATTC
>ML789534.1:44960-55113 GCA_009831015.1 Picea engelmannii
TCAGTTTGGGGGTTTGTTGTACAAACCCTTGTGAGCAACTCAGTGGTGAAATATCCACTCACCTTGTTCCGCAGCTTGGTCTCAGGGATGAAAGACTCCTCCACACCATTCTAGTCTCAGCCCATCTCCATCTAGTGCTTCAAAAGGGGCAGGACCATCCGTTTGAGGGATTTTCTAGAGGGTTATCATCATTCTACATTTGTCTGCAGATTGGGATGTCCTGGAGCCATAGGGAACGTCCTGTAATTCAGTAAAACTCATATCTAGGGAGATCTTCTTGAGATCTGAGTCCGAAACTTCTCCCATGGGATTCTCATAGCCCGATCTATATTCTTGGAGAGTTTCAGAGAATTTGGAGGCCTCCTTCATCAGGGCCGAACCAGCTAGGGTTTCAGTCATCTAGTGGGGCACCCCATTCAGTGGGAAATTCAAATCTACGAAGATTGAGAGGGATCTTGGAGATTCAGGCACCTGGGTTATTCTTACCATCACCCGATCTATATTCTTGGAGAGTTTTAGAGCATTTGTATTTCTCCTTCATCAGGGCCGAACCAGCTAGGGTTTCAGTCATCTAGTGGGGCACCCCATTCAGTGGGAAATTCATATCTATGAAGATTGAGAGGGATATTGGAGATTCAGGCACCTGGGTTATTCTTACCATCACCCGATCTATATTCTTGGAGAGTTTCAGAGCATTTGGAGTTCTCCTTCATCAGGGCCGAACTAGCTAGGGTTTCAGTCATCTAGTGGGGCACCCCATTCAGTGGGAAATTCAGATCTACGAAGATTGAGAGGGATCTTGGAGATTCAGGCACCTGGTTTATTCTTACCATCACCCGATCTATCAATTGGCATATTTCTTAGGGTGATTGGACACTTTTGGCAGAAGGGCCGAGTTATTGAGGGTTTCAACCTTCTATTGGAGCGTGGCATTCTTTTGCTGGAGAGTTTGGCATTCAGATCTGTTTGTATTGATCTTCATTTCTTATTCATCCTTTGGAGGCATTATTTTGTTTTAGCGGGAGCATTTTGTAGCAGCTCATATCTATTGCTTGTACGACCATTTGAGGTTTATGCCAAATCAACCATCTATTATATTGATCTTACATTGCTCATAATAAAAAGGTCAGATCTTTGCTTGTGCTTCTACATCTTGAGTATATTGTGATCTCCATGTGTTGATGAATCTTGTATGCACTTAATAACTCAATATATTAGTAGTAGTTAGTGATTCCAAGAAAGAATTTGGCTTGGGATCATTACAACAGTCTAGTGGTGAAAGTAATATATGACTGTCAATTCTAGTGCTAGATCAATGGAGCACAATTGTATGGGGATTATGAAGGTGCAAGGAAGTTAAGGGAGATAAAATCCAAGCCTTTATCAATAGTGGTGAATAGATCGACAATGGATATATGCACGTGAAATAAGATCAATGGTTGAGATCCTATCGGATCTCATCCATCAGGATAAGTTGAAAAGGTAGAAGTCTAGAACAAGTCCGGCAACCCGGTGTCTGATACATGTGGAAATCATCTATCAAAGAGGAATAACAACAATGATCAGAGGCGTAGTAGAAGCATGATGGGGAAGAGATTAAGCCATCCTTTCATATATAAGATTGATGGCTTAGAAATAGATCAGATCATTGAAGGAGATCGACCTTTAACATATCATATCAGACAGAGAGAGGACTTAAGTGCAAAGATAATTTTGGCAATTCGGGTCTTAACATACCTCATAACACGTATGAATCCCCTGAAAGAGTGACACGTGGCCTAGACAGAAGAAGACACATGTCTGTGTCCATTCAACAATTGGATCATGTGAAAGTCACAGATCGAGGTGACACATGCCATCCTAGTCAACGTCGATATGTGTCATATCCACGTTAGTAGTTCCACATGGTTAGTGACACATCATACCAGAACAGGTCTTTGGAGTGAGCTGTAAATCAAAATATTCTGGTGGTCATTTGATGATCGACATCAGGTTGACATTAGACTCCCACTGACCCACAACTTGCATGGAGTTTGTCAAAAAGGATAATTAATGGTCTAGAAAAAGAACATGAGATTAACAACTGGTGTTTACTATATGGGTTTCAACGTAGATCATTGAACATTTCATTTGATCAACAGATCAGGTTCTATCATTCGCTAGATCAGGATGAGAAGGGAGAAATTCTAACATCTGATAAGGTGATTTTTCTTATGCGCCGTCATATGTGGATGAGTGCCCATAGTTTAAGCATTGTGAATAAGCCCATGGTCATATCCCAAGGTCATGTGGATGGATAGAGAACCATGAGGATTGGTGTGATAATAGAATGTAACATATTTCTATTAAGAAGGGATTTTGGGCCCAATACTAGAATTGGGAACAATTCGATATTGAGTTGAGAGAAGTTTTTATCATAATTCTACACCTGTTGGTACTAATATCGCCGAGGGGGTCATCATAAATTGATATCATAGCCAATTCAAAAGATCTTTGAAAAGGAAATTTTCCATTACCAAAGGAGGATTGTGGGTAGAGAGTTGAGATGAAGTTCAACAGAAGGAAGCTTGAGAAAATTGTGCATACAGGAAGAAAAAGGAATTGAATACATAAATCCTTAGAGGGTTACTGTAGAAGCATTGGAAATGAATTTTTCCATTCAAATGTATTAAAGGTGGAATATAATATCTAATGGATAGATCTTACAGGTATTATTGGTATTTTAAAAATTAACTCTGCTTATGAAGATATGTATTTGCAGGTAGCAGAGAAGGAGTGGTAGTATCCTTACAACTAGTATAGTTTTGATAGAAAGAAAACATAACTCTCAGGTAGAGGAATTTATGGCAGAAGGACCTTGCAGCAGTGGAAAATGTAGATAGTTCTAGCTGAATATTAGAAGTAAGGAAGACAAGAGGAGTTTTGTATATAAGGTGAGAAAGTGTAGAAGCCAAACATGAGAAGAGAGTGCTCAGGAGGTTCTAAGGACAAAATGAGAATAATAGCAAGAGGACAAGCTCAGGAGGGAAGCTTGAGTTGGTATTAGGTAGAATATGAGGAGATTTGCTACAGTGAAAGGCTTGATGCAACTCACAGTCGACTAGGAGAGGTTCACAAATAAGGGAGATGAAAATGACTAATGAAGGTCATTATAGAGATTCATAAAGAATCCACAACCAAAGGAAGGAGTATGCTTATGGGTGTTGTGTATGCACTAAAAACCCTCAATTAAATTTTCAACCCAGGGTAAGTAAACTCATAGTTGTAGAAAAATATATGCCAAAGGTAGAAGATTTGGTAGTAGTGTAGTATAACTAAGGAAGTGACTATCTAAGGCTAATCTAATCAAGAAAATCTATCTAATGAGAAAACCCTACTAAGAAACTTGAAGCTATATAAACTAAGTACTTTTGGGCCAAGGATCGATGGATAGTTCTAAGAAAGAAAGTAAAAACCCTATGTAAAGAAAACTAGTTCATAACAATAAGCAAAAGCAACTATTAAGCATAACAATAAGAAAATAACAAAAGAAAACCACTTTAACTTGCCAACCTAAATTCAATGAGAAACTACCCTATGAAAGAAAGTAAATAAACAAGCCAACAACTATTCTATTAAAGCAAGTACGCAAGTAAGAAAAACAAGTAGCTAACCTATTAAAGCAAGTAAACAAGTAAGCAAAACAACTAGCTAACCTATTAAAGAAAATAAACAACTAACTACTCTAAGATAACTTCTACTGCAATTAATCTAATTAAAACTTCTCATTGAACACCTATCTAGCCTAAGAGGCAAGTGGACTATATTCTTAATTCAAACTTCAAAACTATTTCTAATTCATAAAAGAAAATCTATTTAATTGAAAGCAAGAAAGATTAACAACTAACCTTTAATCTATGATAAGCAAATTGCTCTCTAACATATCAAAGAAAAAGACTATCTATCCTACAACAACAATAGAACTATATTCTGATCTATGAAAGAAAGAAACTATATGTTCTGATCTACAAAATCAAGAAACTATCTTTTGATCTATGAAAGAAAGAAATTATCTTTTAACCTATGAAAACTCAAATATAGTGTTGGTGGTTGTGTGAATGTCTCTGGTGTCGTATGATATCTTGATGGCACTTGAAAACAAAGGATAATTCAAGTAGTATAAGCTCAACACTGATGTCAATAGCAAAGTGAAAGGTATGGATTAAACAATCCAATGAGAATTTAGCCATTATGAAAACAATGTTAATTACCCTGCATATTCATGAATTATTAACCATCAACAATATAACGAGATCATAATTGTACTTATATGCTGTGTAAACAAAATTCATACTAAATTCAATCATTAACTAAGAAATATAATTGCAATCTAATTCTAGGAAAGAAATTACATAAAATGAAACTATGTTATATCTATCTTAACAATTCAAACTGCAATAAGGAAAATGCTTAAGAACATAAATTAAAACATGACATTAAAAAGTAAAATAACAAACACATTAGTCAACAACTAATTAAGCAAGATCTATGGAAAACTGGAATAAGAAATCTATAATTAAAAACTGAATCTAACCCTATCCATCCATCAAATCCTTGTTGAAGAAAACATGAAATAAAACTTTGTTCTATTCTATTTCAAACTATGTTTTAAATTTAATTCTAATAGCATAAATACGATACAATCTAACATCTAATTGCACATGGGGTTAGTCTAGGAATTTGCAAATTCGTTCCTAACTACAAGATCAATGCATTCTAACACAATCCTTCATATTGACCTACAAAAGAGAGTTAAAGCAATTAAACTACAACAACAAACTAATTAACAAAATGATAATGCATGTACAGGAAATGAATGAGACAACTAAGCTATGAAATGCATAAATAACCTAAAGAAAAGTTACCAGACTATTGGTGGGCCCCATAGCAAGTCATGGTCACTTCCTAAAAGCACACCACAAACTCAACAATTCAATTTCAATATAAAAACTCAAAACCATAGTTTCTATATAATCTGGCAGCGAAAAATAGCAAAACAAAGTAAAATCGTGTTTTTCCTATCACACTGGTTCTTCTACTTCCTTGAACAATTATTTGACCACCACGGTGGTATTTATAATGTTTACATACCAAGTGGTCGACCACAAGAGGGTCTAACCACTTCTAAATTCGACAATGTATATTAAATGATTCCCTAACTGCTGAAACAGAGCGGGCCAATAATTTCCCTGTTTAACAACCAAAACTGAGTTGTCGGGAGTTCAGTGGTTGGAGGGGGCAAGAACAAGAAAACCCCATGTTCCTGATTCGCCCACCACTAGCCACCAATACCATAACTGCCAAATCGCCCATCGTTTTTGTGTAGGACGTAGTGTTGGACATAGTGCTGATCTGAGTACCAGATCGAGTCCTGGAAGGAGTGTCGAACTGAGTGCCGAAAGAAGAAACGTGATGCATTTTTTCCCTGTAACACCAAAAAACATGAATCATATCCTTGGGAGCATAAAAATGTGATGCATTATACTCAATATCAACATTAAACAACAATCATATGTACCTGGTGTAGATCATACCGTTTTAGCATAAAATTCTTCAAAAAGCTCCTTCAAAACATGAAAAACACATATGTACATTCGACAAAAGTGTCTAATCACTGTCATACAATTGATCATATCTCAACCCAACTGTAACATCCCCGACATCACACCGGTCAGGCATGCCACTCCTCGGGTTCTTTACTTAGCTCTGAAACCATCTTTGTAACATTCCCAGCCTTTGAAGGGCCAGGCTACGCGAGGGAACACTTTCGTTCTCTCATCACGAAACATACTGTAACATACCCAGTATTCAAATGAGCTATGCCACATAAATTTTCTTTTCAAATTGCGTACAATTATAACATATACATACAACAATCTTGTGGAATCTTTACATATAACGTAAACAAACAATCACATTCTGTAAATATACAATTTCATACTGAACTAACAGTAAACACAGACATGAAGCATATACAGGGAAATACCCATAAACATACAAACAATTATAATCACACATATGATAAACTGTAACATAAGCATGTAAATAACACTGCAGCATGTAAATTTATCACACGTTTGGTACTTATCTTAGAAAGATTGTCACCAACTGCATGAAGACCGTCCATGAACCTCCCAGCCTTAGACTACACTGTTAATCACTCTCAACAATGAGTCAACCTCGAGTTCGGACTAAACTCCACTCGGGTAAAGGGATTCCTATCCAGGCTAAAGGCTCATAGACAACAGGAAAGACTTCATCTTAGGTGCTCACTCAACTAATAGCCTATAGTCTCTCATTTCCCACATGCCTGCCCCACCCAAGGAAGTGTGCCCCTACTCTACTCAACAGTCCCTCAGGTTCCCCACTTCCCTTCCAGGGCTTCAGCAACAGGCCAGACTGGAAGTCTCAAAGCACTGTAGCTACAGTTTAGCACCTTCAGGAATCAATTCCACACCAATTCTCTCACTCAGATAATTTCTCACGGGCCTGACAACCTGCCTCATCAATTTCCCACAGGCCTGAGAACCTGCTTCTTCAATCCCGCTCCCAAGATAAATAGGTACACCAACAAGAAATGGCTATGGAAACAGGCTCAAATAGAGTGAGATGAATTTATGAAAGATAACTAACTGTGTGAGTGAAAATGGTCATGGAATAATTCACTGGATGACTGAATGATGGAAGGAATCATAGGCGAGATCATCGTAAGAATGATCGTGAGAATGATGGTAAGGGTGTTCGTTCGAATGATGGTGAAATATATCCAAAGAGATATGTCCCCATGATATGTATGCATGTCCCCAACTTGACACTTGTCATGTTGGAAGCTACTTTGGTCCACTTGTCCCCAACTTTAGAACTTAGGATAAAATAATTATCCATACTTTATGTTTTAAAGAAATATTAATATAATATTCATTTTTGGCTTTCCCTTTCCTTAACTGGTGAAGTTTAGTCCCCCATCTCTTTTATCATGGTTGGTATGCGCACAACGATGTATTTTATATTAATCATGAGACATATACAAAATAGGCGCGATGGCCTTTAACATCTAGGCACACTAGCCTAATTCCAAAACATAAGCATCCCAACTTATCATAACTAGCTCACCAGCCTATAATACATATCATATACATGAGGTTCGCTGACCCCCATACCACACACACTTTAGTTACTGTGCACGGTGTCCGTTTATGTGCACACTTCATCATTTTACTGCACAATACTTACATGCACTATGACATGAAAGGCTCATTACAAGATGATGTCAAAACAACTCACCATATTAAGTAGACTTACATTACATTTACAATTGGGTTCAACTGAGGGATATTACAATCCCCTCCCCTTATTTATGCACTGGCCTAAGTGCATCATATACCCATATACAACAAGTTTTCATAAATCCTCAAAAATATGCAAGTATTCTGTCCACATTGCATCCTCATGCTCCCACGTAGCGTCCTCAGGACCGTACCAAGTCCATTGGACATTTACAAGCCCTATGGCTCGATTCCAAAGCTATTTGATTTTTTGGTCCATAATGTGCACCAGATGCACTTGAAAAGTGCCTTCTTGTTCCACCTATATTACATTCCAATAAATAACATGATTAGCATCAGGTATATATTTTTTTAGCAATGATACATGGAATACATTATGAACAGACATAGATGCAAGTAATGCAATCATATAAGCAACTGGTCCAATCCTCTCTAGGATTTCAAATGGCCCACAAAATCTAGCTTCCAACTTGGTGCAACTCCCCAACTTTTGGGAACTCCTGTTAGCTTTCACCTTCAGGAAAACATGATCACCCACTTTGAACTCTCTATGCATTTTATTCTTATCGGCATAAATTTTCTTCCTGTCTTGGGCAGCTTTTAAATTCTTCTTAATTTTTATCATTTGGTCCTCCATCTCCTTGAGAAACTCTGGCCCAAATACTGTCCTATTGGCTGGGTTATCCTAGCTCACTGGAGTATTTCACTCTCTGTCGTAAAGTGCTTCAAATGGTTTCATCTTCAATGATGCCCGATACACATTGTTGTAAGCAAATTCTACCAAGTGTAAGTAGCCTGCCCATTTCGATGGTTTGTCCATCACATACATTCTCACTATGTCTTCTATCACTCTGTTCACCCTCTCGGTCTATCCATCAGACTCGAGATGATAAGATGTACTAAAGTTCACATTCATTCTTAATCCTTTGAACAATCCTTTCCAAAAATTTGAGGTGAATTTCGGGTCTCTGTCAAACACAATTGTTTTAGGAATTTTGTGCAATCGTGTCACTTCCTTCATGAAAATATCAACAACATCTGTTGTCTTGTGAGTATTTTTTAGTGGAATAAAATGGGAAATGTTTGTAAGCTTGTCCACCACTACCATGATCGAATCATGGAGCTTGCATGTTCTGGGCAATCCCGTAATAAAATCCATTGTTACCACTTCCCACTTCCATTCAGGAATGGGCAAAGGTTGTAGCAACCTTGTTGGGTGCCTATGCTCGGCTTTAAATTTTTGGCATTCCATACATCTAGGGATGTATTTAGTGATCTCTCTCTTCATACCTAGCCAAAAGTAATGGCTCTTGATCCCTACCATGATTTTATGATATCTAGGGTGCCCTGCATAAGGGACATTATGCATTTCATGAAAAATCATACGTTTCAAGTCCTAGACATTTGGAACAAAAAAAATATTCTTGTGCAACAATATTCCACCTATTCCCAAATTATAATTATCCACCTTTTATGGTATCGTACTCTGTTGTAGCTTTGCTACCAATTCTCTGTATTGCAGATCTGCATTTGCAGCCTCTAGAATTTTTCTTTTAATATCAGTATGATACATGCTAATGGTTGTAGCATGTAGTTCATGCACCCTCCTACTGAGTGCATCAACCACTTTGTTCTCTTTCCCCTTGATATGCTTTATATCAAAGTTATATTCACTTAAAAATTCTAACCATCTTCTCTGCCTAGCATTTAGATTTGGCTGATCAAATAAATATTTCAGACCATTGTGGTTTGTTCTTATCTTGAACCTTTTTCCCATGAGGTAGTGTCTCCATTTCCTCAAGGCATGCACTATGGCTACCAACTACAAATCATGAGTGGCATAATTTCTTTCATGCTCCTTCAACTTCCTTGATTCATAACATATGACAAACCCATTTTGACTGAGGACTCCACCAAGTCCTTCATTACATGCATCTGTGCATACAATGAAGTCTTCATTTGGGTCTGCAATCCTTAATATTGGAGCACTTGTCAATAATTGTTTCAAGTGTTGGAAACTCTTTTCACAAACCAGTGTCCACTGAAAATTCACTCCCTTTCTTTGCAAGGAAGTGATTGGGTGTGAAATCTTTGAGAATCCTTCAATAAATATTTTGTAGTAGCCTGCAAGACCCATGAATGATCTTACCTCTATCACATTCTTCAGCGCTGACCATTCTCTAATGGCTTCTATCTTCTTAGGATCCACTGATATCCCATCCTTTGAAATGATATGCCCCAAATAATGAATTTGTTTATGATAAAATGAGCACTTGCTCAATTTGGCATAAAATGATGCTCCCTTAATAATTGCAACACCATCCTCAAATGATGTTCATGCTCTTCCTCTAACTTATAATATATAAGAATGTCATCCAAAAAGAGAATGACAAACTTGTCTAAATATTCTCGGAAAACACCATTCATTAAGCACATGAAAACAGCTTGCATTTGCCTACCCAAATGGCACCACTGTGAAATCATAATGACCATACCTTGTCCTAAAGGTGATCTTGCTGATATCTTCTTCTTTAATACATACCTGATGGTATCCTGATCTGAGATCTATCTTTGAAAATTTCCTTGCATCCTTCAATTGATCAAAGAGATCATCAATCCTTGACAGAGGATACTTGTTCTTAAGAGTCACTTTATTCCACTGTTTGAAGTCAATGCACAATCTTGATTTTCCATCTTTCTTCTTCGCAAACAAGACTGGGGAACCCCAAGGTGACACATTTGGGCATATATACTCCTTCTTCAGAAGTTCTTCAAGCTACATTTGCAACTCCTTCAATTCTGGTGTACTCATTATGTAAGGAGTCTTT
>ML789534.1:55213-68046 GCA_009831015.1 Picea engelmannii
GAATTTAAAGGGAAATCCCATCGATACAATCATTGCAAGGAAGATCTGGATCCTACACTGAATCGGATCTTCTTTCTAAATCAGCATAGGGTGTCCTATTCTTATGCAACCAAATGCTAATACAGGGGTTGGACGAATCATTGTTGTTACAGCTGGTGTAACAGTCTCTTCACATAGCTGCTAATGCTGTTTTTAGTACGCAATTTATGTCCTGTGTCGGCTTGACTGCTAGCTGTCAAGATTCGTGTTTCAGCATCGTGGTGGCCTCCTCTATGTCTCAACATCTTCTGAACTGAGTGCCAGCTCCGTGTTTCAGCATCTGCATGAACCGTGTAACTGCTTCGTGTTTCGGCATATGCATCCTCGGACTGTGTAGCAGCTCTGTGTTTTGGCATCTGCATTGAATCGTGTAGCTGCTTCGTGTTTCGGCATATGCATCCTCGGACTGTGTAGCAGCTCCCGTGTTTCAGCATCAGCTCAATAGCGGCTTGGGCAGTTCTGTGTTTCAGCAATGGTCTGAAATACTATTCTGCAAATATGGA
The DNA here is from genome assembly GCA_009831015.1 of Picea engelmannii. Taxonomy (NCBI): domain Eukaryota; kingdom Viridiplantae; phylum Streptophyta; class Pinopsida; order Pinales; family Pinaceae; genus Picea; species Picea engelmannii. Next base: position 55,756 of record ML789534.1, read on the forward strand.
CACTTATGCACTTCTAATCAATGGTTAGGTTCAAAAGTAATGTAAAGTATTATACAAAACAAATTAAACATATAGTGATGAGAAAGGACGTTGTATACCTTGAGGTGATCAGATGAAGTGATAATATAAGTCAAAATGTAGGTGATGAAGGGTAAAATAATAGCAAAAAGTATGGGCAAAAAGGTACAATATGTGGTCTCAACACATACCTTCCACTTCAATCATGTGGGATTGATACTCTGCTTGCTTGTTATTCAGGGCTACATAGACCCTTGGCACATATCTGCCAATGTCCTCCACTATTTCAGCTTGTTGTAAATTGTGAACAACCCTTCCTTTTTCACTTCTCTGAGGACAATCTTTGAACCTATGATCTCCTTTACAACCCCAACATTGAATAGGTGGCTATCTTGCCCCTTGACTCCCTATGTCAATCATTTTGGGTTCTTTAGGCATTTGCTATCCCTGTGGATTATTTCTGAAGAATGGTGGCTTAGCTCCCTTCTTCCTATGATCCATCTTGATTTTCTTTTTGTCTTCCCAAGCCTTTTGGAAAGATGGCCTTGATTTTTGTTGATCATATAGGCATTTAAATTTCCTTATGACCTCTTCCAATGTCTTGGGTTTATGACGCAGACCCCCGACCCTCTGATTGAGATCCACACAGGATCATTCTAAATTCTCCTCGAGCCAAAGCGGCTCCCTCAGATCCCTATTGGAACCTCATGAATCTGATCCATAGGTCCTTCACGAAAACCCACCCTATGCAACTTAACACTAGGCACGAGCCTTACGTCTCCATGCGACCACAACCAGGCCTTAGCGCAAGGGCCTTTCACAACTCACAAGTTCATGAGTCGAAGACCCTCGACTCATCTTTCTCCAAATATTGATACCCGAGATGCGATATGGGTATGGCTCCTCCTTGTTAGCACCTTTCACACATAACCACCGGCTAGGGCTAAGTGCTAGCACTACTCACAACTCGCGACTTTGCGAGTTGGAGGGTTGAGCCCTCATGATCCTCCTTTGTGAAATCATGAAGCATGATAAGTCAGCGATGGGTTGACTCCTTTAGCACTGCTCGCAACTCACGACTTCGCGAGTTGCAATGTTGAACCCTCATGCTCCTCCTTTGCGAAACCCCAAAACGTGAAAGGTCAGCGATGGGTTGGCTCCTTCCAAGGTGACGTGTGTCCACCACCTATCACCCGCTTCCACCTTTCTTTGGGTTTTTGTTGTTACACCACCTATCAACCATGTGGTCCCCACCTAACGGATGTCCCATGTTTTTGAATGAGCCCTCGGCACTTGGCACTTCACAACTTCTACAGTCGAAAATAAATTCTTTCAACCCCCAATATGCAATACCCCGCAAAGGTTCTGATCCAACGGTTCTCTCGTGGCTTGGATCCAATGGTCTAGATATCCATCCCTGCTCCACGCAACTTGGGACTTCAAGAAACCAAGAATTTGGTCTGCCTTGCAAACTCACAAACCCCGAATTCGTGAAATGATCCAACGATGTGGGTTGAAACGAGATCAATGGCTCTTATTGACCATGATCAATGGTTCACATTGATTCTTGATATTAGGGTGTTGAGTTCCTCCAACTCCTAACCACCTTACAGCTCCACTGGATCCTATGTTCCTCGCGATTTCATGAGCTCTCCACGAAGAATTCTGACCGCCCGATTCACTCCTCAATAACTTATGCCCAACGAATGAGTGTTCTCCCTCCTGAACTTAATTTCTATGTGACGGTTTCGATCTTCATCTTCCTTTGAACACTTCAAGGTGTTATCCCTCCTGAGCTTTCCCTTGCAAACTAAAGCCTCCAAAAAGAGCCCTTCTCACACTCCGTGTGGCAAACTTTCAAATAACCTCTGGTTATTTGAGTCTTTGACCCTGTGCACTCTTTGCAACAATAGTCCTTCAACTTTCCCATTGGTTGATAAGTTCTAAGGCTTCCATGAGCTTATGCACACCTTTCATGGCTCTGTACTTCACGTGCACTTCTGCCGGTATGAGAACAATGATATCTCTCCTAAGCTTTCTGAGATAAAACTCAGACCCTCTTCAACGCACACCTTGCGGACGTTCACTGCACTCCTTGCAGGAATTCTCAGGGAGAGAAACAATTGAAACTCATTCTTCTTCTCTTTTTGACTTCATACATTCAATTTGAAATCATACAAACAACACAACATTGAAATAAATGCATAATAGAGAAACAAATCAACTGTAATCATACCATTTAACTAATGTAAATAGTAAGCATCATAACACCATGAAAATTGAGTCAAAGTTTCATATATTAACTCAAGTGCTCCTGTACATGGGTTCTTCTCTATATCTCTCTGATACAGCTCTCTAGCTTATGAATTATGAATGATCATATCGTTACAATGATACAAGGGTGAGGGTGTCTATATCCATTTTCCCTCCTACGCTTGTAAACTGTCTATTCTATTAAATTAAATCTACCTACTTGGATTCATTACACATAAATGTCTCTACAATCGACAGATGAGAGCAACACTCAAGATTTGTTTACAACATCTAGATATAAATGTAACTACGCTTCCCTTAGCTACTACATTAATGCTTCAGATTTCAAAATTCAAAACGTTTTCATAAAAACATGTGCTTTTTTTTTTTTTTTTCATCTGTGCATCCAGCTGTTCCTTTGGCTAGGCACATGCTTCGGCTTTGTACAATGCTCCTGCATCATACTCCCTCGCTTGAAAATTTTCATGAACTCCTGTTCATGAGCTCTTGCACGGTCTATCCATGCTTTTGAATTGTTGCTTCATCCTCCCAAATGGCATCTTCAACTGGATTTCCCTTCCACTTGACCAAGTATTCAAAATACTCCTTTCTCTTGGTCTTTCTACTAATCCTCTTGTCAATTATGATTTCCATCTGCGGCTTTTCAGCTATAGGCATTTGTTTTATCCACTGAACTTCTTCTTCCTCATTTTCTGCTCCTACTTCTCTAGCTCTGTATGGGTACAGGTCCGCGATATTGAATATTGGTGAGATTCCAACCCCATCGGGTAATTTAATCTCATATGCGTTTGCCCCAAATTTCCTTATGACTTTGCATGGTCCAATCTTTTTCATCTTCAACTTGTTATACGTTCCTCTTGGGAACCTCTCCTTCCTCATATGTGCAAGAATCAGATTACCAACTTCAAATTGAATTTGTTGCCTATGATGATCTTCTCTCCGCTTGTATTCTTGACTTGAACTCTGCAATCACTCCTTGATTCAGTTGTGAAGCTCCTTCATTCCTTCTGCAAAGTCCTCTGCACAAGCACTTTTGAATTCAGCTTGTTTTGCATCTTTCAATTCATAAAATCCCCTTGATTTCATTCCATATACAACTTGGAATGGACTATTCCCTGTTCTTCTATTGATTGAATCATTGTAAGTGAATTCTGCCTATGGAAGAATGTGATCCCATTGATTGTGGTGTTCAGTCACTAAGCTTCTCAACAAATCTCCCAAGCTCCTATTTACGACCTTTGTTTGTCCATCCGTCTGAGGATGATACGCTGAGATAAAAGACAAACATGTCACCAAATTCTTCCATAAGGTCCTCCAAAAATGCCCTATGAACTTGGTATCTCGATCAGACATGATACTCTTTGGCAAACCATGAAGTCTGATGACTTCCTTGAAAAACAGGTTCGCAATATGAGTTGCGTCGTTGGTTTTCTGGCATGGTATGAAATGTGCCATCTTTGAAAATCTATCGACTACCACAAAGATCAAATCACATCCTCTTCATGTTCTTGGTAGTCCCAATATGAAATCCATGCTCACTGCATCCCACGGCCTTTCAGGTATGGGTAATGGCTGGTATAACCCTGCGTTCTACCTTTTTCCTTTCATGTGTTGGCAAATTTTTCACCTGTCCACAAATTTCTTCACATCCATCCTCATCCCTAGCCAATAATATGAGCTATTCAACTTTGAGAACGTTTTATCATGACCAAAGTGTCCATCCAATCCTCCATTGTGTTTTTCCTTCAACAAATTCTCCCTCATGGAGCATTTGAGAATACATAGCTGATTTCCACTGAACAATAATCCATCTTGGATCATGTATTCAGTCCATTGGCTTTTGTCTCTGAGAATTGGATTCTCATATGCCTCCTTAAAGTGTCGATCATCCCTATACATTTCCTTAAGGTTATCAAAACCCAAAGTCTTGACTCTGAATTCCTGCATAAGAAAACATTTCCTACTCAAAGCATCAACAACTTTGTTAGCAGTTCCAGAAATATGCTTAATCAAAAAAGTAAAATTCTGCATGAATTCAACCTATTTAGCATGTTTTTGGTTCAAATTCTCCTGTCGAGTCATGAATTGTAAAGCGTGATTATTTTTGTACAAAACAAACTCCTTGGGAACCAAATAGTGTCTCCATTTCTTTAGTGCTTGTATGAATTCGTAGAATTCCTTCTCATATGTGGAGTACTTAATCTTTGATTCATTTAGTTTTTCACTAAAATATGTGAACGACCTATCATCTTGGCTTAAGACTGCTCCAATTACAAATCCATTCACGTCACACCTAACCTGGAATGTCTTGCTAAAATCCGGCAAAATCAAAATTGGTTGTTCAGTGATCTTCTTCTTCAGCAGATTGAAGCTCTTCTTTGCTTCCTCCATCCAGTGAAAATATTTATTTCTTTTCTTCACCGTATCCATCATTGGTGCACTAATCCCACTAAAGTTTCGGATGAATTTTCTGTAGAAGCTAGCCAAACCATGGAAGCTTCGAACTTCAAACACGCTCTTCGGCGATGGCCAATTCTTAATCGCCTCTATATTTTTCGGATCCATCTTCAACTCATTTGCAGAGATAACAAAACCCAAATAAATGAGTTTTGTCCTCATAAATGATGATTTCTTCATATTGATCAGCAATTTATCTTGCTATAATCTCCTCATTAATGCAGCTAAATTCTTTAAGTGTTCTGCTTTTTTCTTGCTGAAAATTAATATATCGTCAAGATATACAATGACAAATTTCCCTGTGAAATCCTTCAAGACTTTGTTCATCAACCTCATGAAGGTACTGGGCACATTCATTAAGCCAAATGGCATGACAAGCCATTCATACAACCCCTCATTTGTCTTGAATGTTGTCTTCCATTCATCACCTTCTCTCATTCGAATTTGATGATACCCGCTTTTCAAATCAATCTTTGAAAAAAACTTTGCTCCACTCAAGCAATCCATCAAGTCATCCATCCTTGGCAATGGAAATCTGTATCTGATGGTAATATTATTGATTTCCCTTGAATATATACACATTCTCCAGCCTCCATCTTTCTTTGGGCTAAGAACGGTCGAAACAGCGCATGGACTCAAGCTCTCCCGAATCAATCCTTTGTCCATTAAGTCCTGGACCTGTCTCTTAACTTCTTCATTTTCCTGCGACGTCAACCTATATGCGGCTTTTTTCAGCAAACTAGTTGCAGGTATAAGATTGATATGATGGCTTATACTCCTAATAGGTGGCAACAAACAAGGTAGTTCGTCCACTACTATATCAGCAAACTCTCCCAACAACTCTTGGATTTCTTCTGGTAAATCATCTATTCTCGTATTGATCAAAACAATCGTGGGATTCTTTACCACAATAAATTGTGTGTCTTCCTTCTTCTTAACCTCATTAAGAAGTTCCTTCCCACTCATGAGAAGTACAGTGTTGCTCATCTATGTTTTCACTTCTTTATCCTTTATCGGCAACAACATGTGCGTCCTACCATTTTTTTCCAGGGTGTACGTGTTCTTTCTCCCATCATGAAACACATTTCTATCATATTTCCATGCTCTACCCAGCAATAGATGACAAACATCCATGGGAATGACATCACATAATATTTCATCTTTATATCCTCCTATTTTAAATTCAACCAAACATTGTTTAGTGACATTTACTTGATGTCCTTTTTGTAGCCACAAAACTCTATATGGGCTTGGATGTGCAATAGTATCCAGCTCCAGCTTTTCTACCATCTCTATAGATACAAGATTATCTATGCTACCGTTGTCCACTATGACCTTGCATAATCTATCCTTAGTTTTGCAAGTAGTCCTAAATAGAATCTTTCTTTGGGTCAAGTTCTTTAGTTCCTTCTCTGGTTTCAAGAGAACTTTCCTCATCATTAAGGATCTTCTTCCCTCAGCGTCTTCTGCCTCAACATTCTGTCCTTGAGCTTCGGTAATTTGAGTTTCACCACCTTCTTTCTTCTTATATAGACACTCATAGGATTTATGTCCGATTTTTCCACAAACAAAGCATTTTACTTCATCTCCTCTGCCTCTTCCTCTTCCTTTGGCTCAAGGAAAAGTGTTTCTATCAGCATACTGCCTTCCTTGTGAGCTTCCTCCTCTCTCAGGTTGAGGTTGAGGTTTCTTCCCCTCTTCTTTAGGTTTCTGAGTTATGTCTTGGGCAATTGTCTTGCCTCTTCTTTGACTTTTTCCTCAACCTCTTTGACCTTGCTTTTGGCTCAGCTTCTCTTCAGATTTCAGAGCCATCTGATAATCATATTCCACATTCTGAATGGTCATCATGCTCATCTCATCTTGAATGTCATATCGTAGACCAGTCATGTACCTGGCAACTTTTTCATCATCGCTTTCCTGATGACCTGCTCTGATGTTTATCCTGTAAAATTCTTCAGTGTATTCTTTCACTGACATCATCTTCTGTCTCAAATTCTGCATCCTACGAAACAGAGTAATTTGATATTCCCTGGGTATAAATTTGGCTTTCATCTTTGCAACCATTCTATCCCATCTTTTGATTTTCTTCTTGCCCTTGTAGTGTCTGTCAGCCTGGAGTTCATCCCACCATAGTGTTGCATGCCCTTTAAGTCTAGTAACGACATGTTTGATTTTCTTGTCTTCTTTGACATCCTCATAGTCGAAGTATTTGTCTAGAGCTCTAATCCAGTTTAGAAGCTCTTCAACATCTAAGTTTCCCTCACACACTGGAATGTCCATTTTTTCTCTGGCACCTATCCTTGCAACAACCCTGAATAGATGTTCTTCTGTAGCATCTTCGACTGCAACTTCTTCATTTTCGGCTTCATTTTCACTTTCAGTCTCGTTGATATCCTCAGCGTCGACTGTGCGCCTCTGTGTTGTCTCCATAGAATCAAGCATGGCACGTAACTCACACATTTCTCTTTCCATTGTTGGATCAAGCATTTACCTGTCTCTTCTTCTCAGCGGCATGGTTGTAAAATTTTCCTCTTTTCTCTCTACTACAGAAAGCAAAGAATTTGTTTTGTGCTCTAATACCAAATGACGCAAACCCTCAACCCTCTGGTCGAGATCCGCACAGGATCGTTCTAAATTCTCCTCGAGCCGAAGAGGCTCCCTTGGATCCCTATTGGAACCTCACGAATCCAATCCACAAGTCCTTCGTGAAAACCTGCCCTGTGCAACTTAACACCAGGAGTGAGCCTTACGTCTCCACGTGACCACAACCAGGCCTTAGCGCAAGCACCTTTTGCAAATCCCAAGTTCATGAGTTGAATACCCTCGACTCCTCTTTCTCCAAACATCAATACCCGATATGTGATATGGGTATAGCTCCTCCTTGTTAACACCTTCCACACATAACCACCAACTAGGGCTAAGTACTAGCACTACTGGCAACTCGTGACTTCACGAGTTGGAGGGTTAAGCCCTCGTGCTCCTCCTTTGGGAAATCCTGAAGCACAATAAGTCAGCGATGGGTTGACTCCTTTAGCACTACTCACAAATCATGACTTCGCGAGTTGGAGTGTTGAACCCTCGTGCTCCTCATTTGCGAAACCCCGAAACACAAAAGGTCAGTGATGGGTTGGCTCCTTCTAAGGTGACATGTATCCACCACCTGTCACCCGCTTCCACCTTTCTCTGGGCATTTGTTGTTACACCACCTATCAACCACGCAGTCCCCACCTAATGGATGTGCCATGTGTTCACACGAGCCCTCAGCGCTCGACACTTCACGACTTCTGTAGTCGAAAAGATATTATTTCAACCCCCGAACCCCCGATATGCGATACCCCGTGAAGGTTTTGATCCAACGGTTTTCCCGTGGATTGGATCCAACGATCTGGATCTCCTTCTCTACTCCTCACAACTCGGGACTTCGTGAAACCAAGAATTTGTTCTTCCTTCCAAACTCACGAACCCTGAATTCGTGAAATGATCCAATGACGTGGGTTGAAACGAGATCAACGGCTCTTATTGAACACAATCAACAGTTCATGTTGATTCTTTATATTAGGGTGGTGATTTCATCCAACTCCTAACCACTTTACAGCTCCACTAGATCTTATAGTCCTCACGATTTTGTGAGCTCTCTACGGAGAATTCTGACCGCCCGATTCACTCTTCAATGACTTCTGCTCAATGAATGAGTGTTCTCCCTCCTGAACTTAATTTATATGCGATGATTTTGATCTCTGTCTTCCTTTGAACACTTCAAAGGTGTTATCCCTCCTGATCTTTCCCTTGCAAACTCAATCCTCCAAAAAGAGCCCTGCTCGCACTCCTTGTGGAAAACTTTCAAATAACCTCCAGTTATTTGAGTCTTCGACCTTGTGCACTCTTTGCAATAGTAGTCCTTCAACTTTCCCCTTGGCTGATAAGTTCTAAGGCTTCCACCAGCCTGCGCACACCTTGCATGGCTCTGTACTTCACCTGCACTTATGTTGGTATGAGAACAATGATATCTCTTTTGAGATTTCTGAGATAAAACTTAGACCCTCATCAACGCACACCTTGTGGACGTTCACTGCACTCCTTACAGGAATTCTCAGGGAGAGAAACAATTGACACTCATTCTTCTTCTCTTTCTGACTTCATACATTCAAATTGAAATCATACAAACAACACAACATTGAAATAAATGCATAACAGAGAAAAAAATCATTTGTAATCATACCATTTGACTAATGTAAATAATAAGCATCATAACACCATGAAAATTGAGTCAAAGTTTCATATATTAACTCAAGTGGTCATGTACATGGGTTCTTCTCTATAGCTCTCTGATACAGCTCTTCAGCTTATGAATTCTGAATGATCATATCGTTACAATGATACAAGGGTGAGGGTGTCTATATCTGTTTTCCCTCCTATGCTTCTAAACTGTCTAATCTATTAAATTAAATCTACCTACTTGCATTCATTACGCATAAATGCCTCTACAATCGACAGATGAGAGAAACTCTCAAGATATGTTTACAACATCTAGATATAAATGTAAGTACGCTTCCCTTAGCTACTGTATTAATGCTTCAGATTTCAAAATTCAAAACGTTTTCATAAAAACGTGTCCCTTTTTTTTTTTCATCTGCGCATCCAGTTGTTCCTTTGGCTAGGCGTATGCTTCGTCTTTGTATGATGCTCCTGGATCAGTTCATCATACTATATTTTGTCATTGATGAATGATGGAAATCCACTCAAATACCTTTGAATTTTGATTGTCTCATCCTTGATGAATGAGACATACTTTAGCAGTTCTAGAAACCTTCTCTCATATTCATCTATGGTCATACTTCCAAGCTTGAGTTTAAAGAACTCTTTCATTTTTTTGTCATAGTATCTCTTAGTCAAGTATTTCTTCTCAAAATAATTCTTGAATTCCCTCCAAGTAACACTTTTCTCTTTAATGTGCTTCACCTGCACAAGCTGATCCCACCACATGGATGCCTTTCCTTTGAGTTGATAAATAGAAATTCTACCCTCTGCATGAGAAGGATAATTATCTAATTGAAAATACTTTCTCATGCCCAACAATCATGTTTCTGCATCTTCATCTTTCTTATGATCACCATCAAATGTAGGAGGTTTAATTTTATTCATTTCTCCTCGTAGCTCATCCACCCCAGACCTCTTATGCCTTCTCATAGGTGATGGGCTTGAGCTGCTACCTATTCTCTTATTGGAATGCCTTTGGGAATGATGGTGGTGTCTGCTAACACTTCTTGCTTTTCTTTTCTCATCCGAAGGCTTGTGACTTCTAGATTTTCTTGAGCCACTCTCCTTAACCAATTTCTTTTCTATTTTGTTCAATCCCTCCAATAACTTCATGTTGAAGTCATCCTACTGCTCCTTGGCTCTCATAAGCCTTTCATTATCATCCTTATGTCTTTGGACATCCTTCTGCAATTTTTTAATGGTCTCTACCATATCCATGTTTTCATTCCTTTCTTCTCCATGTCCATTGGAGTTTGTTCCTTCAATGCCTAAATGGACATCCATCCCTCTTCTCTCATCTGGTTGACTGCAATTCTTCTGTGCCTCTTCCATTCCTATGGAATCTGCACTGATATGATTTGATCTAGTTGTTGTTAATTCTAAAAAACGTGCAACCATCGAAACTTATCAGGTTAACAATTCAACAATTCATGAAAAATATGAACAATTTTGGCTCCATATATACATCAGAATTATCTCTCCTGGTTTCCTGGTGTTATCACCATGAAAATTCTAGATAAGACCCAAGTCTTAAGAACATAGATGCGTGCTGCCTTCAGAGATACATTTGGGAAGAAAGGCAGTTTTTCGAAACCACTTTCGCCAAGATGCAGTATCACGTGTTTAAAAAATGTCAAACTACCACTCGTGGAACATGCTCTTTTACCATACTGTAACATCCCCGGCCTCACACTGGTCGGGCATGCCACTCCTCAAATTATTTACTTAGCTCTGAAATAGTCTTTGTAACATTCCCAGCCTTCGAAGGGCCAGGATACACAAGGGAACACTTTTGTTCTCTCATTGCGAAACATATTGTAACATACCCAGTATTCAACTGAGTTATGCCACATAAATTTTCTCTTCAAACTACATAAAATTATAACATATACATACAACACTCTTGTGGAAGATTTACATATAACGTAAAAAAACAATCACATTATGTAAATATACAATTTCATACTGAAATAACAGTAAACAGAGACATGCAGCATATACAGGGAAATACCCATAAACATACTGATAGTTATAATCACACATATGATAAACTGTAACATAAGAATGTAAATAACATTGCAGCATGTAAATTTATCACACGTTTGGTAATTATCTTGGAAATATTGTCACCAACTGCGTGCAGACCCTCCATGAACCTCCCAGCCTTAGAATACCTTATTCATCACTCTCAACAATGAGTCACCCCCCAGTTGGGACTAATCTCCACCGGGTAAAGGGATTCCTAACCAGGCTAAAGGCTCATAGACAACAGGAAAGACTATGTCTCAGGTTCTCAATCAACTAACAACCTACAGTCTCTCATTCCCCACATGCCTGTCCCACCCAAGGATGTGTGCCCCTTATTAGTCTCCAGTTTTGACTATATTTTTGCCTATATCATGTCAAATATACCTCCATTTTCATATCTAGTATCATTTCCGTCTGGCCTTACCATGACACATTTGACATCCTTTTACAACTAAATGGGGCTATTCAAGGTATTCTTATGATTCAAGTTATTTTTAATGTATTTTGATATTTTAAACTAATGTTGATACTAATGTGACATGAGTTAGGTACTGTTCCTTTGAAACAGAACTTATCAGTACTAGGTACCAGCTCACACTTAGTGGAGATACCAAAGAAGTTGTCGAAGACTTGCACGACATGGCCAGAGTGGATTGACAGTCCGATTCATATGATTAATTGAGTCATAACTCAATATGCTGACTCAGGGCGAGATTGTAGAACCAATTTGTTAGAATGTTTTATGATCCACACTTCTTGATACTGCATGTCATGAAGTTGTGAAGTTCATTTTAACTGACTATGAGTCATTTTCGGATCTGAGATCCGTTTAGATTAATGCACCTATGTTTAAAACTATTTTGGAGAGGATCTATATAAACAGAGGATCGCTCTCAAGAAACATTGGTTACAATATGCTATGTGATATGATTTTTGATAATACAAATCTACTATGCGTTATGTTATTTGATGTTGAATGATTTGAGTCGTTTTATGAATTATGGAGCGTGAAGTATGAACAATTTTTTGCATGGAATGATCTGAGTATCTCTGGTTTCATTTTAGGTGATTGCACCTCTTGGTTGGGCCCGCCAACAGGTTCAAGTCGTTGTCCCTTTTCCATAGTAGAGTTAGTTTATCTCAGTATTTTAGAATCTGCATGTAAGTTAGTTTATTTGAGTTTGGGAATTACTTTGTTAGATTCTTGCTTAACCATTCTTCGGATTGGATCATTTCTAGTGTGATAACATCTCATAT
>ML789534.1:83219-98859 GCA_009831015.1 Picea engelmannii
TTGGAGCAGAAGGATTTGAATGAAAGACAACAAAAATGGGTAAGAAAAATACAAGCCTACGACTTTGACATTGAATTTGTCAAAGGAAAGAACAACGCAGTGGCCGATGCATTATCCAGAAGGCCATCCATTTTTTCCATGTCTGGTATGTCAGTCGACTAGAAGGAACGCTTGATAGTGGAATATGCAAAGGATCAGTTCGCTTGTCAATTTTTGGATGGGAAAATACAGGATGACAACTTTAGGGTCATAAATGACCTCATCTATCACAAAGGTCGGATCTTTTTAGTTCCTGGATCAGCTCTCAAATCTAAGATCCTGCATGCATGTCATAACTCACCAGTAGTGGGGCATCAGTAAGACATACAGGAAGGTGAGAGAAAGGTTTGCATGGAAAGGCCTCAAGGAAGATGTGATGAAGCATGTCAAAGAATGCACTACATGCCAAGAAAAGAAGGATGAGCACACGCACCCTGTAGGACTGCTGCAGCCCCTACCTATTCCAGAGCACAAGTGGGAAAGTATATCCATGGATTTCATCACCAGGTTGCCCAGAGCACAGGGGAAAGATTGCATTTTCGTGGTGGTAGATAGGTTGACGAAGTTTGCACACTTTTTTCCCATAGCCACAGACTTCATTGCAGCACAGGTGGCTGAATTATTTTTCAGAGAGTTGTTCAGACTACACGGCCTACCCAAAACCATCATCAGTGATAGGGACAACAGATTCATGAGTACGTTTTGGCAGGAGTTGTTCAGATTAGTGGGTACAACATTGACTCCTAGTACTAGCTATCACCCTCAGACGGATGGTCAGACTAAGATAGTCAACAAATGGGTGGAAGGTTACCTCATAAACTACGTAGCAGGACAACAGAAAGAATGGGTCATATGGTTACATTTGGGAGAATATTGCTACAACACCACCCAACATATGTCCATTGGCATGTCACCCTTCAGATCTTTATATAGCTATGATCCTTTATCATTTGTGGAGATTGCATTTGGTGACAGCAGGGCTACGATGGTACAGGATTGGATGCAGCAGAGCCAAGACATTCTCAGGGAATTGAAGGATCATTTACAGAGGGCGCAAAACCAAAAAAAGGTCCAAGCAGACAAGCACATAGTTGATAGTACCTTTGAGGTTGGTGATTTATTCTATTTGAGGTTGCAACCATACAGGCAGGCCTCCATTAAAAGAAGTGGAGTGGAGAAACTGTAGCCACATTTATTTGGACCTTAGAGAGTCAGCAGGAGGATAGGGGCAGTATCTTATGAGCTGGAGCTTCCACAGGGTAGCAAAATTCACAACGTCTTCCATGTCTCGTTCCTTAAGAGATCCCTCGGTCAACATGTCAGGCCTATTGAGGAATTACCTCCCATGGATGAGGAGGGAAAGATTGTTTTGATTCCAGAGGAGGTGTTAGAAGTCTGAGAGAAGAGGCTCTGAAACCAAAGCATCAAGGAGTATCTGATCAGGTGGAAGGATTTACCCATTGAGGATGCCACTTGGGAGCAGGAGCACGTGGTTAGAGAAGCAGGTTTGGAATTGCTTGAGGAAAAGAAATTTCAATCAGGGGAGACTATAATGTTCCCCACCTCTTAGAGAGGTGATGAGGATACTCAGTGGCCTGGGCACCCCCACTAGGTCATAGTCTCACACTGAAGGGGGGAAAGTCAAGAAGTTAAAAGTTATATTTTTAAGTTTACTTAAGAAAGGAAAAGGATAAAGGAGTAAAAGATAACTCAACAGAAGAATAAAAGATTAACCCTGGGAGTTAACCTAACTCAATAGAGAATTAGAAGGAAAAGTATAAGTAAGAGGTTGGGGTGCACCTATTACTCATTCTGGTTTTGGATTAGCATTTGCTATTGCTCTTGAGCATTCAGTTTGGGGTTTTTTTTGTACAAACCCTTGTGAGAAACTCAGTGGTGAAATATCCACTCACCTTGTTCTGCAGCTTGGTCTCAGGGATGAAATACTCCTCCACACCATTCTAGTCTCAGCCCATGTCCATCTAGTGCTTCAGAAGGTAGCAAGTCATATTGTTCTTGTGTTTCCAGCAAGGGCGCACCATCATCTGGAGGGAGGTTCAATCCAGATTATCCTGAGGGCCTGGGGCCATTCTGACAGTTGGGTTTTTCTTGCAGGGGTAGGACCATCAGTTTGAGGGATTTTTTGGAGGGTTATCATCATTCTACATTTGTCTGCAGATTGGGACGTCTTGGAGCCATAAGGGACGTCCTGTAATTCAGTAAAATCCAGATCTAGGGAGATCTTCTTGAGATCTGAGTCTGAAACTTCTCCCACGGGATTCTCATAGCCCGATCTATATTCTTGGAGAGTCTCAGAGAATTTGGAGGCCTCCTTCATCGGAGCCGAACCATCTAGGGTTTCATTCATCCAGTGGGGCACCCCATTTAGTGGGAAATTCAGATCTACGAGGTTTGAGAGTGGATTTGGGAATTTGGACATCTGGGTTGTCCTTACAGTTTCCCGATCTATCATTTGGCATATTTATCGGGATGATTGGACACTTTTGGTAGAAGGGAAGAATTATTGAGGGCTTTAGCATTCTAGCAGGATGTGGCACTTTCCAGCTTGGAGGTTGAGAATTAGTATGGCTCAGGTCTGCTTGATTCAGTCTTCATTGTATATCCAGCCTTTGGAGGCTTATTTTGTATTGTCGGGAGTATTTTGTAGCAGCTCATATCTATTGCTTGTATGGCCAGCTGAGGTTTATGCCATATTGGCCATCTATTGTATTGATCTTACATTGCTCATAATAAAAAGGTCAGATCTTTGCTTGTGCTTCTACATCTTGAATATATTGTGATCTCCATGTGTTGATGAATCTTGTATGCACTTAATAACTCAATAAATTAGTAGTAGTTAGTCATTCCAAGAAAGAATTTTGCTTGGGATCATTACACATAACTCAATATGTTGACTCAGGGAGAGATTGTAGAACCGATTTGTTAGAATGCTTTATGATCCACACTTCTTGATATTGCATGTCATGAAGTTGTGAAGTTCATTTTAACTAACTATGAGTCATTTTCAGATCTGAGATCCATTTAGATTAATGCACCTATGTTTAAAACTATTTTGGAGAGGATCTATATAAACAGAGGATCGCTCTCAAGAAACGTTGGTTACAATATGCTATGTGATATGATTTTTGATAATACAAATCTACTATGCGTTATGTTATTTGTTGTTGAATGATAAGAGTCGTTTTATGAATTATGGAGCGTGAAGTATTAATATTTTTTGCATGGAATGATCTGAGTATCTCTGGTTTCATTTTAGGTGATTTCACCTCTTGGTTGGGCCCGCCAACAGGTTCAAGTCGTTGTCTCTTTTCCATAGTAGAGTTATTTTATCTCAGTATTTTAGAATCTGCATGTAAGTTAGTTTATTTGAGTTTGGGAATTACTTTGTTAGATTCTTGCTTAACCATTCTTCGAATTGGATCAATTCCAGTGTGATAACATCTCATATATTGATGAATGTTGAATGCATTATTTATCCCTGTAGAACTTGAAGAATGAACTAGATTTTCTTTGTTTCTAGTTTTCAATTTGAACATGATTTAAAGGGAATGCGAGTTTAGATTTACTCTGTCTTGTTAGGATAGTTAGCTTAATTTGTTTTGTTAGGATAGTCATCTTATCGTATGTTTCTAGTTTTAAATTTGATCATGATTCAAAAGGAGTGCGAGTTTAGATTTACTCTATTCTGTTAGGGTAGTTAGTTTACAGTCGGATTAAAGGAAGCTTCCAGTACCAGTAGGGTAAATAGGACATTTATTTGTTCTACCTGTGGATAGATTCAAAACTATTTTTGATGTTTAGATTAAAAGGTTTTCAAAAATGATCTTTCTTTTATGGCTTAGATAGATATGATGATGATTGGATGTTTAAGCTAATGGTAGATAGTCTTGGGAGATTACATTGGATCAGAAATAGAAGTACCTGTACTTAAGCACATAATTGTTTTCCTTTGATGAATTAAACAAGAGATGATTAGTTTTAAGATAATCATTAGGGTTCAGTTTTTAAGAGTGAGTTTGTGTTTTCTTCTCAGAATAACCTTTAGATAGGAATTAGAATCTTACCAGCACATACAATGTAGCAGCTCTAAGTTCACTTACCCTGGTTTGACAATTCAGTGTTTTCAGGTAATTAAAAATCTTTAATATAGCAGCCTGACACCCCTTATCTGCTTAATAGTCCCTCGACTACCCCACTTCTCTTCTAGGGCTTCAGCAACAGGCCGTACCAGAAGTCTTAGAGAACTGTAGCTACAGTTTAGCACGTTCAGGAATCAATTCCGCAACAATTCTCTCACTCAAAGAATTGATCACGAGCCTAGCAACCCGCCTCTTCAATTTCCCACGGGCCTGACAACTCGCTTCTTCAATCCTGCTCCCAAGCTAACCAGGTACACCAACAGGAAATGGATATGGAAACAAGCTCAGATAGAGTGAGATGAATGTCTAAAGGATAACTGACCGTGTGAGTGAAAATGGTCATGAAATCATTCACTGGATGACTGAATGATGGAAGGAATCATAGGCAAGATCATCGTAAGAATGATCGTGAGAATGATGGTAAGGATGTTCGTATGAATTATGGTGAAAGATGTCTAAAGAGATACATCCCCACGATATGTATGCATTTCCCCAACTTGACACTTGTCATGTTGGAAGCTACTTTGGTCCACTTTTCCCCAACTTTAGAACTTAAGATAAAATAATTATCCATACTTTATGTTTTAAATAAATATTAATACAATATTCCTTTTTGGATTTCCCTTTCCCTAACTGGTGAATTTTAGTCCCCCATCTCTTTTATCGTGGTCGGTCTGCATGCAACGATGTATTTTTTATTAATCATGAGACATATACAAAATAGGTGCACTGGCCTTTAACATCTAGGCACACTGGCCTAATTCCAAAACATAAGCATCCCAACTTATCATAAATGTCTCACGAGCCTATAATACATATCATATACATGAGGTTCGCTGACCCCCATACTGCATGCACTTTAGTTACTGCACACAGTGTTCGTTTATGTGCACACTTCATCATTTTACTGCGTAGTACTTGCACACACTATGCCATGAAGGGTGCATTACAAAATGATGTCAAAACAGCTCACCAGCTTAAGTACACTTACATTACATTTACAATTGGGTTCAGTCGAGGGATATTACACCAACATTACCCCAACACTTATGATTTTGTAGGTCCCACTGCATGACTATGCTTGCTGAGGAGGATCAACTTTGGAAGCCTCTCCTTCTTGTTGTGAAGACTTTGCCTTGTGCCTCTTGTGTTTCTTCAGCTATTCTTTGAGGTTGCAGTTAGATTTGGCCATCTCATCAACCATCCATTAAAGGGCGTTAACCTTTTCTTGAAGGATTGCATTGTCATGATGGAGGTGTGTGTCTATTGTATTCCTTTCTTCCAACTATTGGAGAAGTTGATGGTTTTCTTTTTGTAGCTTCTCAATGGCTGGGCCAGAATCGATGATCTCTGAGTAAGGCTTAGATCCTTTGAGGGATGTGGACAATCTATCAGTTTTAGGATCTATAGTAGGCATGGGTGAAGTAGGAGTGATGGGGGATTGGTAAGGAGAGGTAGGTTCTGATTTTGTCTTTCTTAGTGGCTCTAATCCATCCTCAGAAACTTCCCTAAGTCTCTTGTGAGGGCTCTCAAGATCAGAGGACACTTGGATAGGATCCAATGCAGGCATGGGTTTTGCATAAGGTTTTGTTCTTGTGCTCTAGGTAATATTTCTAAAGAGTCCTTTACCAAATTGATTGGCTCCCCTCCTATTTGTGGGAACGATGGGAAAGTCTTTCTGGATTACTTCTTGGAGATTTTTATGTGTCGAATCAAGAGAGATTGAAGGCATTGGGGGGTTAGCAATAGGATTCTTTAGGTCCTTGCTCTTGGTATTTTTACCTAATGAAGAAGTAGGGATATCAACAAGATTTTTGTATTGTTCTGGAAAAGAGAGGGTTTGTACAAGGGGGTTTGGAGTTCTTGAAGAGTGAGTCTTGGATGGAGAGATAGTTCTAAGTCTAAGTAGATTTTTTTCAGTCTTAATTTTCAAGTGAGGGTTTGCAAATTGGTAGATAAAGGCATCCCAAGTTTTCCCATGTTTCTCTAGTTCGGCTAGAACAAGGATTTTGATCAAGACATGGTGAAAGAGACTATTGTGGGGGTTAGTCACATTCTTCCTCACTTGAGAGGACATCTTCTCCAAGATTTTTAGAAAATAGAAGGGGAAGTTCAAAGGTTTGTTGAACAAAAAATGAGCCAGCAATATAAAATGACAAGCTTCGAAAGTGGAGTATCTACCTTTGCATGTAATCAACCTTGTGATGCCAATGAGAGGGTTGATCAATTCCACCTTTATCCAATCCCTAGAATATCCTTTTTCTCATGAACCATTCTCGAATTCGGGCTTAAAACCCCTGTTATAACTTGAGCACGACAGTTGGTGGTTTTTGAACCATCTATCTCCCATTCTTGGGAGATTTGTAGCTGCAAAAATAGACTCTTCCGAGACTTCAAAGGAAAGAGACCTCACGTGTTATGTATTCCCATCGAAAATGATAGAAAATTGCATGGATAGGCCATCATCATGGCCTTGCAAGTTAAAAAAAAATGCCCCCCATCCTGCACGCAAAAACACCTCTCTGCATTGTGCAAATTCGGGAATGGAAAAGAGATCGACATAGGAAGAGGGTTCGTACCTCCTAAGCATTGTAGAAAAGGTGAAATTCACCAGGAAAGGGTGCGAATAGGCCAAGAGATGGCACGAAATGGGCACGGGATGCGATTTGAATAGGGGAAGAAATGACATAGGTTGGGCAGGATTTCTTAACGTAGGGCAGAGAAAATGGCAAGGGAGAATTGAGATAATGGTTTCCCAACCCAATTTTGAATGCACCTATAGTGGAGTAGGTTTCACACATGTGTGCACAAGCTTCCATGTGTGGGGAATTTCAAATTCGAAGGCTCATTTTTGGGGGCAATGTATTGATGCGTAGTTAGATCAATGTCCAAGTCTTTTGAATTGGACATTTGATCATGAACATATAAAGCATCTTTAATCAATTTCCTGCAACCAATTTAATTGAATGTAATTGAGTTCTGGTTACCTAGAATCTAGGACAGTTACTGGTGTGTACTTCATATGTTACTTTGTTCGACACCTCATACGACATTTCATACGGCACCTCATATGGTACGGTCCATCGTCAATTGTTTTAATTTTTACAACTCCATTTTCATATACAGTGTCTACCTCGTAAGGTCACAACCATTGGGTGGTGAGTTTGCCTTTGAAGGTTTTGAATCAGGAATCAATCAATAGAGCCCAATCACCAGGTTGGAAGTGTTTCTTCTTAATAAACTTGTCATGCCACTTGCTCCTCTAGTTTTGGACTAATATTGTTCGTTGGATGGCATCTTGCGTAATTTCATCCAACTCGTTCAATTGTAGGGCTCATTTCTTCTGTTCCTTATCCAGGTTCAATCCTAATTCTACGGAAATACAGAAGGTCCTTACTTGGAATTCTATTGGTAAAAGTACTTGTTTCTCGTACACTAGCTCATAAGGGGTATGCCCAGTGGTATTTCTCCAGGTGGTTCGGTATGCCCACAAAGCCTCTGGGATCCTATCAGCCCAATCTCAGTGATGTAATTGAAACGTCTTGGTCAAGATGGATTCCAAAACATTGTTTGTATATTCTACCTGACCATTGGATTGCGGGTCGTATGGAGAATATTTGCAATGTTTAATCCCATATTTCTCTGTTATCTTTTTCATCAACATGGAAGTGAATTGAGTGCCTTGGTCGGTAACAATTTTATGAGGGACATCGAAGCGAGTAAAGATGTCTTCATAGATAAATTCTAAAATAGACTTCTTTGTAGCCCTGAATAGGGATTTTTCCTCTACCCACTTGCTGACATAGTTCGTACAAACCAAAATATAGTTCTTCCTACGGGACATGGGTGAAATTGGTCCTACAAAGTCGAGGGCCCATTTTTCGAAGGGTTCTATCATAACTTGGGCACGCAAAGGCATTTCATCAGCTGACGTAGGTCTTCCTATCCTTTGGAAACTATCACAAATTCTCACATACTTTACAGCATCTTTGAAAATGCTAGGCCAATAGTAACCCAAATGTAACACCTTATATGTTGTACGTTTGTCAGCAAAATGACCACCACATGGTCCATCATGAAAAATTTGTAGTATTTCAGGTACCTCATCCTCTCGGACACATCTACGAATAATCGAATCAGGACCCGTGCAAAAAATATCATGACCAACCCAAGTGTAATTAGCACTCTGTGTAATAATTTTCCACTTTTCATGAGGTGGAAAATGAGATGGTAAATTCCTAGTAGCCAGATAGTTTGTCATATCTACAAACTAAGGGGTATTGACAGAAAGGGAAAAGAGTTGCTTGTCTGGGAAACTATCATTGACGCAACCACACCCTCGGGCATGTCCGCTCTCACAGGATCTTCTCTCTTCTCGGCCCGAAGAACGCCAAGGTTATTATATTTCCCTATCGGGAAATCTGCACCCACAGTTCTCCTCTTCGGTCCCCCTTTCTTTGCTTGTCGGGGAATCAGGACTCGCGACTTCGCAAGTCTGATGGTCGATCACTGGGCTCTCGAATCTCCGAGACCCGATGGCCAGTCAACGCTGACTTTTCTCTTTACCCTGTCGAAACTTTCCTTATCGTGATTTCGCTACTCACGATATCGAACACCTTATCTCCCCGACTTTCGATACCCGATGTGTCGAAAATCCGATGCACACGTGCGAGTTGACCTTTTCGCTTCCCGTCACTTCTATCAGGACTTCGAGGTTCGTGGAATCACGAATCCTGATGTCAATGGTTTTGGGACTTAACTTTCCCCGAACTTCGATACAACGTGACACCTATCCTCCACCAACTCATGTGACCCACACGCACTATCCGTCGATTGTCAGGATATCGTGTATCGCGATATCGCAATTCTTGATGCAATAATTTGGAGCTTTGACTCATGAAACCCCGATACCCGATTTACGTGTAGATCCAACGATCCTGGATGACTTGCATCAACGCTCTATATTTTTTGGGCTTAAACCTTTGGGAATACGCCACTGTATCTACCCTACACATCCACAAGATCTAACGGCTCATGGATATTTGTGGATTCTCCTCAGAGAATTCCGTCCGTCCTTCCTTCCTAGCGAAATCTACGAAATGACGAGGCGTTCTTCCATAGAACTCGTCACCTTGCGCACAAGCCTGCGACGTTCCTTGCAACCTTCAAGGCACAACTTTCTTACTTTGTCCTTCAATTAAATTGAAGGCCTATCCCTCCTGAGCTTCCTCACGACCTTCAAGTCCTCCTTAGAAACACTCCTTGCAGAAAACCTTCAACCTCGACGAAGTGTTGAAGTTCCTCGACTCTGCGCACTCCTGCAGCAGTAGTCTTCAATTCCTCTACTCAAAATCACAACTCTGAGACTTAACTTGGTCTGCGCACTCCTTGCACGGCTCCTGTGTCCAACTGCACCTTTGAGGAAATGAGAACAAAAGCTATCTCTATTTGAACCCCTCTTTCAACGCACTCCTTACGGACGATTCGACTACACTCCTTGTAGTAATCCACTGGCTCAAATAGAGAAATAATTGAAACTCATTCCTTCACCCTTTCATACTTCAATTCATACATGAAATCATATACACAGCATATAAAAGCAAATGTATAACTGGAAGAAAACATAAATGGAGCATAACATCAATACACAGAAAACAGACACATAACCATGAATTTGAATCAAAGATTCTTCTATTAATTCAAATATCAGTACATGGGTGTTCTTTTCACAGCTCTCTGCATGCTCTTGCTCTCCTTCTGCTTCAATCAAAATAATGTTACAATGCACAATGAGGGTGTCTATATCTCATTTCCCTCTTGCACTCTACAACTGTCTAGTCTAGAATTAAACTCTACCTACTTGCATTAACTATCTTAAATACCTCCATATAACTAAGGATGAGAGCAATCCACTCAAGGTCCATTTACAATGTACAAGTGCACCTTTTCTTAATGACTACATTTAAGATCGTGCAACAATTCCAAAGTGTTTTTCAAAATTTGTGTTGGCGCTTGTCCAGCTGTCGTCCGCTTCCGCGCTGACTCGCTTGATGTGCTGGCGATGCTCCTGCATCATACTCCCTCACTTGAAAATTTTCATGGGCTCCTGTCCATGAGCTTCTGCACGGTCTGTCCATGCTTTTGTATCTCTTCTTCAGTCTCCCAGCTGGCATCTTCTACTGGATGATTTTTCCACTTGACCAGATACTTGAAGTATTTCTTTCACCTGGTCCTCTTACTCACTCTCTTGTCCAGTATGCATTCCATTTGCGGATTTTCTGCAACTGGCATCTGCTCCATCCACTGGATTACTGGTTGCTCATCTCTAGTCTCTACTTCTCCAGCTCTATATGGGTACAAATCTGTGATATTGAATATCATAGATATTCCGATCCCATCTGGTAACTCAATCTCGTAAGCATTTGTTCCGAACCGTCTCAAGACCTTACACGACCCGATTTTCTTCATTTTCAATTTATTATATGTTCCCCTTGAGAACCTTTCTTTCCTCAAATGTGCTAGAACTAACTCACCAACTTCGAACTGAAGTTGTCTCTTTCACTGATCGGCTCTACATTTGTATTCCTAACTCGAATCCAACAGTCGCTGCTTCACCTTGCTGTGAAGTTCCTTCATCGCCTTAGTAAATTCTTCTGCACTAGCGCTACTAGTAGTAGTCTATTCTGAATCCCTCAGTTCAGAAACTCCCCTCGGTTGTATACCATATACAATCTGAAATGGACTCTTTCATGTGCTCCTGTTTACTGAGTCGTTGTATGCAAACTCTGCTTGTGGAAATATGTTGTCCCAACTGCTGTGGTGCTCTGTCACCAAGCTTCTCAGTAAGTCTCCTAGACTCTTGTTGGTGACCTCGGTTTGTCCATATGTCTGTGGATGATACGTAGAACTAAACATCAAGTTAGTCCCCAGCTTCTTCCATAAGGTCCTCCAAAAATTCCCTATGAACTTCGTGTCTCTATCTGAAACTATACTTTTCGGTAGGCCGTGAAGTCGAATGACTTCTTTGAAAAACAGATTTGTGATGTGCGTCGCATCACTGGTTTTATGACATGGGATAAAATGTTCCATTTTGGAAAATCTATCCACTATCACAAAGATAGAGTCAAATCCTCTTTGCGTCTTTGGAAATCCCAGTATGAAATCCATGTTGATTTCATCCCATGGCCTCTCTGGTATGGGTAATGGTTGATATAAACATGCATTTTGTCTTCTCCCCTTGGAATGTTGGCAAATTCTGCATCTGTCCACAAATCTCTTGACCTCTAATCACATCCCTGGCCAAAAGTACGACTCATTCAATTTCGTGAATGTTTTGTCATGGCCAAAGTGTCCTGCCAAACCTCCACTATGTTTCTCCTTTAACAGATTCTCCCTCATGGAGCATTTCAGAATACACAGTTGATTACCCTTAAAGAGTAATCCTTCCTGGATCATATACTTGGCCCAATGGCTCCTATCTCTAAGAACTGGATTCTCAGTTGCCTCATACGCCTCTTTGAAATCCTGATCATCTGTGTACATGTCCCTGAGATCATCAAAACCCAATGTCTTGACTCGGAACTCCTGCAATAGTAAACACTTCCTACTCAAAGCATCAACAACTTTGTTAGCAGTACCCAAAATGTGCTTAATCACAAATGTGAAATTCTTCATATACTCTACCCATTTTACATGTCTCTGATTCAACTTCTTCTGTTGAGTCACAAACTATAATGCCTGATTATCACTATATAAAACAAATTCTTTCGGGATCAAGTAATGCCTCCATTTATTTAGTGCCTGAATGATAGCATAAAATTCCTTGTCGTATGTGGAGTATTTCACTTTCGCCTCCTTCAGCTTCTCGCTAAAGTATGCGATCAGCCTGTCTTCCTGACTTAAGACCACTCCTATTGCAAACCCGCTTGCATCACATTTCACTTGAAATGTTTTTCGAAAATCCGGCAACACCAAAACCGGTTGTTCCGTGATCTTCTGTTTCAACAAGTTGAAACTCTTTTCAGCCTCCGTTGTCCAGTGAAAATATTTATGCCGCTTCTTCACTGTATCCAGCATTACTGCGCTGATTCCACTGAAATTCCTGATGAACTTCCACTAGAAACTAGCCAATCCATGAAAACTTCTCACCTCAAATATGTTTCTCGGTGATGGCCAATTCTTAATTACTTCCACTTTCTTCGGATCCATTCTCAACTTATCTTCCAAAATAATAAATCCCAGATAAATGAGCTCCGTCTTCATGAATGAAGATTTTTTCATGTTTATCAACAACTTCTCCTGTTGTAGCCTCCTCATCACTATAGCCAAATGCTTCAAGTGTTCGGCCACTGATTTACTAAAAATCAGTATGTCATCCAAATATACAATGACAAATTTCCCGATGAACTCTTTCAGGACTTCGTTCATCAACCTCATAAAGGTACTTGGCGCATTCGTCAAGCCAAACGGCATGACTAGCCATTCATACAACCCCTCGTTTGTCTTGAAGGCTATTTTCCACTCATCACCTTCTCTCATGCGAATCTGGTGATATCCTGTTTTCAAATCAATCTTTGAAAAGTACTTTGCTCCGCTTAAGCAATCCATCAGATCATCCATCCTCGACAATGGAAATCTATACCTGATGGTTATCTTATTGATCACCCTTGAGTCGGTACACATCCTCCAACCTCCGTCTTTCTTTGGGCTGAGTACTATTGGAACAACACATGGACTCAAGCTTTCTCTGACCAAACCTTTTTCCATCAAATCCTGGACTTGTCTTTTAACTTCCTCATTCTCTTGTGGCGTCAACCTGTACACAGCTTTGTTTGGAAAACTAGCTCCTGGTATGAGGTCAATATGATGGCTCACACTCCTGACCGATGGCAACGAACGAGGTAGTTCATCCATGACTATATCAACGAAATATTCCAGCAGTTCCTGAATCTCATCTAGCAAATCATCCACTCTTGTTCTAGTCAGAACAATCCTCGGTTTCCTGACCACAAAGAATTGTGGATCCTCCTTCTTCTTCATCTCTGTAAGAAGTTCCTTCCCACTCATGAGAAGTACATTGTTGCTTACCTTCGTCTTCACCTCCTTATCCTTAATTGGAAGCAACATATGGGTTCTCCCATTTTTCTCCAGGGTATATGTGTTCATTCTCCCATCATGAATCACATTTATGTCGTATTGCCATGGTCTACCCAACAATAAATGACAAACATCCATAGGAATAACATCACACAATATTTTATCATTTTAACCACCTATTTTGAATTCAACTAAACATTGTTTAGTGACAGTTACCTGGTGTCCTTTCTGCAACCAAGAAATTTTGTACGGGCTTGGATGATCAATCGTTTCCAGCTCCAGCTTTTCCACCATATTGGTTGAAAAAAGATTATCCATGCTACCACTGTCCACGATGACCTTGCACACCCTGTCCTTGGTTTTGCAAGCAGTCCAGAATAATCTGCTCCTCTGGACTGAACTCTCCACCTCCTTCTCAGGTGTCAAAAGATATTTTCGCATCATAAGCAATCTTCCGCCTTCAACGTCTTCTGTCTCAACATCTCGCCTCTACGCTTCGGTGATGTGAGCTTCTCCCATCTCCTTCTTTTTCTCTGGGCATTTGTAAGACTTGTTCCCATTCTTTCTGCATGTGAAGCATGTAATTACTCCACCTCTTCCTCTCCCTCAACCTCTAGTACAAGGAAAAGTGTTTCCATCAGCATAATTTCCTCTCTACTCATTATGCTATCCTCTCTGCTCAACATATGGCTGCCCTCGCTGTGAGGTTCCACCTTTTTCAACTTTACCCTAAGGTTTCTTCCATTCCTCCTTGGGCTTCTGGTATTTATCCTGGGAAACAGCTTTACCTCTGGGCTGGCTTCTGCCTCAGCCCCTCTGAACTTGCTTTCAACTCAGCTTCTCTTCAGCTTTTAGGGCCAATTGATAAGCATCTTCCACCGTTCAGATGGTTATCATGCTTAATTCATCCTGAATTCCATATCTTAGACCATTTAGATATCTGGCAACCTTCTCATCATCTCTCTCCCGGTGACCTACTCTGATGTTCAGTCGATAGAACTCCTCAGTGTATTCTTTCACTATCATCAGCTTCTGCCTCAGGTTCTGCATCCTCCTGAATAGAGTAATTTGATAATCCCTAGGGATGAATATCATCTTCATCTTTGCGATCATCCTGTCCTAGATTTTGATCTTCTGCTTGCCCTTGCAGTGTCTTTCATCTTGTAGCTCATCCCACCACAATGATGCATGTCCTTTCAAGTGCGTAAAAACATGCTTGACTTTCTTATCCTCTTCAACTTCTTCATAGTCAAAGTATGTATCTAGAGCTCTAATCCAATCTAGTAGTTCCTCTGCATCCAAGTTTCCCTCGTAAACTGGAATGTCCATTTTCGCTCTTGCACCCATCCTGGAAATGGCTTTAATCAAACGCTCGTTTGATGCATCTTCAGATACAACTTCCTCTTCACTTTCAACCTCTATCTTTCTTTCAGAATCACTAAGATCCCCTACACTGGTTGTGCGTCTTTGCTCTGTCTCCATGTCTTTGAGTCTTGCTCAGAGATCACGCATATATCTCTCCATTTCTAGATTTGTCACTGTTAGGACCACACAATGTACCTTTTTGCCTATACTTTTTGCCATCATTATACTCTTAATCACCTACATTTAGACTCATACTATCACTTTATCTGATCATCTAAAAGGTATACAACGTCCCTTCTCATTACTATATGTTTAATCTGTTTTGCATAATATTTTACATCACTCTCGTACTTAACCATTGATTAGAAATGCATAAGTGTCCAAAGCTGCAGATTTGCATTCAAGGCCTAATGCTGAAACACAGAACTGTCCAAGGCCGTCGTTGCTGAAACACAGAACTGTCCAAGGCCACCATTGCTGAAACACAGAACTGATGCTGAAACACGGAGCTGCTACACAGTCCGAGGTTGCAGTTGCTGAAACACGGAGCTGTTACACAGTTCGAGGTCGCAAGATGCTGAAACAAGGAACTAGTACACAGTCCAGAGTTGTAGATGCTGAAACACAGAGAAACCGCCAGAACCGATGATGCTGAAACACAAGGAAGCCGACATAGTCAGCAATCAACAGTCAGAGCGCAATTCACGTGGCTGAAATAGCCCATGAATTGCGATGCTGAAACAACATCCACAACAACGAAGAAGAAGCTGTTACACCATCCGTAACAACAATATCTTATTCAGTTCCTATAATAGCATTCGGTTGCGTGAGACTAGGATCCTATGCTGATTTAGAAAGAAGATCCGACTTAGGATAGGATTCAGATATGCATTGTAATGATCGAAGGGATTTCCTCTTTAAATCAAAGGAAATCACCATTCGAGATATCCAAGTTTTGATACATTGAAGCAACTCCAGAG
>ML789534.1:111231-134684 GCA_009831015.1 Picea engelmannii
ATCAGAGGAAATCACCATTCGAGATATCCAAGTTTTGATACATTGAAGCAACTCCAGAGAAGCGGGACGTGTTCTATTCTTTCAATTTGTAATGTGATATTTCGACAGATGAATATAAGACTGCTTTGAGTATCCTTCTCTAGATTTTCGTTCAGGGGAATCTTGTTAGAAGGGAGGGCCCACCTTCATCACAAGATTCACCCATTAGTTAGAAGTGTGTTAATTCCTGTTCATGTTTTGTTTAAACTGTCGTTTGCTGAAACACTGTTTTTCATAGGTTTTGCTTTGCTGAAACACTACCAACTCTGTCTTAGTTATTGAATGGAATTTGTAATTCTTTTTATCATCAATCTTGTGTGATGAATTTAAGAGACTAGCAGATAATTGGTTAAAGGTCCTTGCTCAGACAGAAAGGGATCGGAATATCATAACCTCTGTAGAATTCATTTACTGCTGCAAGTGTGCTAGCCAGAGGTTCGGTTGAAAGGTACCTGCTCAGATAGGAAGGAACCCAATTACCTAGACTTCTGTAGGTTTCCTTCACCTCTACAAGTGTGCTAGCCAGGGATTTGGTTAAGGTGTTCCTGCTCAGACAGAAAGGAACTACAACACGTTATCTTCTGTAGGTTTCCTTTACCTCTACAAGTGTGTTAGCCAGGGATTGGATTAAGGGTTCCTACTCAGAAAGGAAAGAACCAAAACATCCTATTCTCTATAGACTTTCCTTGGTGTTAGCCAGAAACTGGGTTAGAGATCCCTGCTCAGAAAGAAAGGAATCAGACTGCCCTGTTCTTTGTAGACCTCAACTTCACAAGTGTGCTAAAACAGAAGTAAGGCTCAAGGCTCCTGCTTAGATAGAAAGGAACTGAGTGCTTTGTTCTCTGTTAGATAGAGTTAATTGTTTTCTGCATTATTGTTTCCATGAAAAGAGTGTTAATGGTGAATTCTCTGTTTGAGAGTAAGGGTCTTGTTCTCTGATTGCAGAATAGATGTTCTTTCCCATTGCAAGTGTTATTTTAATGTAATCAAGGATTCTTAGATTGATCTTTAAGGAATTGCAATAGGGAGGTTACTTTCCTGTGATTTAATTCAGAGCTTCAGCAGAAATAATTAGTATAATTTCTTTGCTACAACACTAAGCTGCTTTTGGAATTGCGCATATACAGTGCGTGGCTATCTTTGAAATAAAAGACTTCCCTGGGTTGATAATTTATGTTTCACTTGGTTGTTTAAAATTAATTAAGCAATTATAGTGACCAACAGTCACCTGCCTGCCTCTTCTCCTTGGCATCTCCCTATCCTCTGGATCAGGTGATTTCCTTTCTCTCATCGGCAGCATGATGAATTCTTTTCTCTGCTACAGAAAGCAAAGAAACTTTCTGGTGCTCTGATACCAAACCTGACGCAGTCACACCCTCAGGCACGTCCACTCTCACAATATATTCTCTCTTCTCGGCCCAAAGAACTCCAAGGTTCTTATATTTCCCTATCAGGAAATCTACACCCACATTTCTCTTCTTCGGTCCCCCTTTCTTTGCTTGTCAGGGAATCGGGACTCGCGACTTCGCAAGTATGATGGTCGATCACTGGGCTCTCGAATCTCCAAGACCTGATGTCCAGTCAATGCTGACTTTTCTCTTTACCCTGTCGAAACTTTCCTTATCATGATTTCACTACTCGCGATATCAAACACCTTATCTCCCCGGCTCCCGATACCTGATGTGCCGAAAATCCGACGCACACGTGCGATTTGACCTTTTCGCTTCCCGTCACTTCTATCAGGACTTTGGGGTTCGCGGAATCGCGAATCCTGATGTCAATGGTTTCGGGACTTACCTTTCCCCGAACTCTGATACGGCGTGCCACCTATCGTCCACCAACTCCTGTGACCCACACTCACTATCCGTCGACTGTCGGGATATCGTGTATCGCGATATCGCAATTCTTGATGAAATAATTTGGAGCTTCGACTCACGAAACCCCGATACCTGATTTACATGTAGATCCAATGGTCCTGGATGACTTGCATCAACGCTCTATCTTTTCTGGGCTTAAAACTTCAGGAATACGCCACTGTATCTACCCTACACATCCACAAGATCTGACGGCTCACGGATATTCACAGATTCTCCTCAGAGAATTCCGTCTGTCCTTCCTTCCTGGCGAAATCTACGAAATGACGAGATGTTCTTCCACAGAACTCGTCACCCTATGCACAAGCCTGCGACGTTCCTTGCAACCTTCAAGGTACAACTTTCTTTCTTTGTCCTTCAATGAAATTGAAGGCCTATCCCTCCTGAGCTTCCTCACGACCTTCAAGTCCTCCTCAGAAACACTCTTTGCATGCACTCCTTGCGGAAAACCTTCAACCTCGATGACGTGTTGAAGTTCCTCGACTCTGCGCACTCCTGCAGCAGTAGTCTTCAATTCCTCTGCTCAGAATCGCTACTCTGAGACTTAACTTAGCCTGCACACTCCTTGCACGGCTCCTGTGTCCAACTGCACCTTTGAGGAAATGAGAATAAAATCTATCTCTATTTGAACCCCTCTGTCAATGCACTCCTTGCGGACGATTCGACTACACTCCTTGCAGGAATCCACTGGCTCAAATAGAGAAACAATTGAAGCTCATTCCTTCACCCTTTCAGACTTCAATTCATACATGAAATCATATACACAACATATAAAAGCAAATGTATAACTGGAAGAAAACATAAATGGAGCATAACATCAATACACAGAAAACAGACACATAACCATGAATTTGAATCAAAGCTTCTTCTATTAATTCAAATATCAGTACATGGGTGTTCTTTTCACAGCTCTCTGCATGCTCTTGCTCTCCTTCTGCTTCAATCAAAATAATGTTACAATGCACAATGAGGGTGTCTATATCTCATTTCCCTCTTGCGCTCTACAACTGTCTAGTCTAGAATTAAACTCTACCTACTTGCATTAACTATCTTAAATGCCTCCATCTACCTAAGGACGAGAGAAATCTACTCAAGGTCCATTTACAGTGTACAAGTGCGCCTTTTCTTAATGACTACATTTAAGATCGCGCAACAATTCCAAAGTGTTTTTCAAAATTTGTGTTGGCGCTTGTCCAGCTGTCCTTTGCTTTCGCGTTGACTCGCTTGATGTGCTGGCAATGCTCCTGCATCAATCATCTACAGGGATATCATCATCTTCATTTTTTATTTGGGAAATAAAGTCAGCTACTACATTATTCTTTCCAGGTTGGTCAAGAACAATGATATTAAATTCTTGCAATAACAAAACCAACCTGGTGTTGGCAGCCAATTCACATTTTTATACTGTTCTTATAATCTACCTACACCAGGATTTTGCAAACCTTGATTTTCGTCGCAATTTTCAAATAAACGACACTTTTATTCTTTGCGCTACTTGCACACTTACCTTCGTTTTTGTTTTCACGACTGTAAGCATGAAAACTTGGTCTTTCGAAGTTGCATTAAAATCATTATTGAACTGTCGTTATCCTTCTTGTCGATATGCCTATTGAGCTTACATTTTACTTATCATTATACAGTTGGCAAGACCTTTTGATCTGCACTCATTGGGCATTCTTTGACTGATTATGTATGTTCGTTTCATTAAATTGCGATGCATTGGCAGTTGGATTTACATGTTATTTGATCAAATTACTTTGCACATTGGTTTCATAAGATATATAGGTGTTATGGTTAAACCCTTGATATATTTCATTTGATATGACACCTAGTTCAAAACGCATTGGTACCTCATTTAAACTCTTGATATGAATTGATACAACGCATGTCACATTGGTTAAAAACTTGGTATTGATTTCAATTTGTATGATTGGTTTTAAAACTATGGTATAACCATTGCTTGCGCAAATGATTAATACACTTACCATTGGTTTCATTGGTTGGGCAAATGACATGATTGTTAAACCATACAATAGTGGGTTGAACAGCTATAAGTGCCAGTGGTTGTACCATTGGAAATAACTATTATGCATGGCCAGCAAATAGCTCCAACACCTTCGCACGATGTCATTTATGCCTATCCCTTATACCTGCTAGCTCGGGTAACCCTTCGTGCACTCTGCTCCTGTGTGTGCTATGATCCAAACCCTAGACTTACCGTGTACTCAGCTCCATGGTACCGGTGGTGCGAATCGAGTCGAACGGTAGCCAAGCCTTGCTACTATTTGACAATGCCCAGAAATACTTAGAGGATAACTGTTGGCTCACCTTTGTACAACGATTCGAGGGTTTTAATTTATTTGTTGCACAACAGTTCACCCTGAATTTTGATGGCTGTAGATCCAAGGTGGGTGACATTCATTTGGAAATCAATGAGGAGTTTATTAGTTCTGCTATAGGGTTACCATCCTCGGGCCAACGTTGGTTTAAAAACTCTAAGGTCGAGGAGGTGCCATGGCCGCTACTGTTCGTCTCGCGAAAGGTCACATATTGTGACAGAGGTATGCCCATCTCCATGCTTAAACCATGATGGCATGATATTTTGATGGTGGTCAAACAATTCGTGACCTGTGAGGGTCGATATGGACTCGTTTTTCTCTACCACCTTCGTTTGTTAATAAATTTTATGGGATACCCATTAAATATGCCCTTTTACTTCCAGCGTAGCCTATATAAAATGTCAAAAAGGTTTAAAAGGGAGAAGGCCGATAGTAGCCTATTCCACCATGGCCTAATCAGACTCATTGTTTTTCATCACTTGAATCACCACGGTGATAGTTGGAAATCTTTTATCTATCGAAATGGTTTTGCTGATGCCGAGCCCATCCAAGTTGACAAGCCTATGGTCAGTGAAACCAGGGTCGAGCCACCCATGCCCTTCCATGTCCTACTTCCTTCTCCTAAACCCTCGATCAACCCTGATATTGACTTACCCGACGTCTTAACAGACAAGGCCGAGGCTATAAAAAAATCCTGTGAGCAAAAAGGTTAGGGGTAACCCTACTGTTGATGGAAAAGGTAAAAAGAATGCTCATCTTATCTCAAGAATGGCTAGGAATAAGCCTAAACCTAATGTTGAGCATAAGACCATAGTCCTTAGTGAGGATTCAGACTCTGACATAGAAGGCTTCCTAGCTAGTGAGTACCCTTACTCACAGGGTCTGTGCTCCGAGCCACCTTATGACTTCATTTCCAATCTTCCCCCTTGCCTAAAGAATAATCCTAGCTACCCTGGGATCAAACTACCTAACGAAACCCTCGGAAATGTAACCAAACCCTCACCCACACTTTCGAAGCCCAGACAGTCGTCCTGTGACCAATGTGATTTGTGGTTGGAACGATACTATATAGACGTTCCCCTACTTCAATCAAAAATCCAATCATTGGAAAACCAAGTTGCAGTATTGACCAACCAAAGAGACAAACTTCAAGCAACTGATAGGAAGCAGAGGACCACTGGTTTCATCATTTTTAAGAATGTTGAATCGACCACAACTGTTGGCAACTCCAAATTGTCATGATCAAGCTGTCTTCTCGTCATACAGGTATGAATTTTGATATCATTTTAGTTTTTTGAATGACCAGGATTAATATAATGATTTGAATTTCATTTTCGAATAGCTCTATATATCATTCAAAATGGCTATGTCATAATGTTGTTCATCCTGTACATTGTTTTCACTTTGCTAAAAATAAATCAAGTTTCGATTTGGATACACGATTTGCTCATACCCAGTTTAGCCACTGATAGATTTTCATCGGATTTGATTCGTTTGTCTGTTAAGTTAACAAAATCGATGGTTTGCTTGCAATTGAATTTGTTTGTATCCAACTTGAACATGAGGTTTTCATGCTAAATTTAGAGCACGATCATATTTTGATTTGGTATGATTTCGTTGTAGTCGGATCACATCGACCCTAATTGAGTTTTGATGATTTTATTTTTGAAACGATTTCGTGAGTTTGGTTGTTACAATCTTTTAATATGTTGTGTCATGTAATCTTCTAAAACAAGAATACAACTCTGTTCGATTTCGATTTGGAAAGAACGACTATGTTTCGTATGAAAACAATACTCTCATTTAAGCCTGTGCAAACGATATCCATGCTCGAATCATGGAGCGGTTTTGATTCATAATAACTATGTTAAACCCCAGCTGTTCGATTCACTTGATTGGATTGTTGTGTATCTTCAGTTAGTATGATCGATTTTATGAGTTGTATTCGTATAAAAAATAGACTTGATTGCAGCTCTATTAATTTTAATTTTCAAATGAGTTTGTTAACTCAGACCGACTTATGTTATTTCTGTCAAATTCGTATGAAGAAATTCGGGTAAAAGTCGTTTCAAATGAATTCAAGAAATGATTTCGTGAATGATTTTGTCTACCCCAATTTGCAATAACAAATGATCGGATAGTTCTTACGAATTCTGTTAACAACTGATTCATCTCATTATGATTTCGTTTGTGAACATTTATGTGCTAGTTTTGATTTAATTCGCTCATGGCATGGATCGTTTGTTATACAATTATGTCGATTTGAAAATGATCTTGTTTGGATTCAGCATAACAATTGCCTATGATTTGTTTTAATTGTATCGATTTCAATTTGATATGAAACGATTTCATTGTTGTTCGATATGATTTTGTTCACTCGATTTTGTGGTAACAAACGAAACAGAGTACACGTATCTATGTAGTCATTTGATTGATCTTGGTCTTGTTTGAGTTCAAAATGGTATAACAATTTCAATTTGAATGATTCGTTTTCAAATAGCTATTGGATGTTAGTTGAATTTAATTCTTTAAAAAGATTTGAGTCAATTTTAATGTTGATTCTGTGTCTTATTTAGACCAGCTACAGAATCCCAAGATTCTGTAGCGAGTCTATAGAATTAGATTTTTTATCATTTTTTTAATAAAATACCCTTCTAACTTGTCCATTTTGAACACCTTTCAGGTACATCCGAATTGCATTGGACATACTGGACAGTCTAGGAGATATTTGTGTGATTTAGTTTTGTTTTAGGTTCCTAGTTTAATCAGACTTGGGACATCTTCCCAGATTTTATGTAAACAGTTTTGATAACTTCCACAGGGATGTTTTACCCTGTGGAAGCTATTTAAATACTTATTATTTTTTGTAATAAGGAGCATCCTCACTTGTCGGAGAATCAGGCTATGGATTTCTAATACAAACTGAGACAGGAGTTGATGTTTTGCTATAGCTTTCTCTTTTCAATATATCAATCTTTTGTTTCAAGTTTATGCATGTCATTTGCAGTTGATTATAGACTACTTTAGCTATCATAGTCTATTGCAGAATGATATGATTTAATTAATTTGCTATCCATATCTGATTTCTTTCAATACTAAAAAATACAGCAATTACTTTGTTTAGTTAATGAATGACAGATTTCTCTTCTTCATCAATTGAATTATTTTCTATAAGTCTTTGCATACAGGTTTATCTAACTGTGAAGATTTATAAATCATATGATTGTTGTAATTTTTATGTCTTATTTGTCCTGTAATTATATTTAAGAGCACTGCAACTTTCTATTTACAAGGAGCCCTGGGATAATTCGGTGCAGGTTTCTTCCCTCCGATCATCTAAGACAATCATCATACAAAGGACAAACCTGGAGCATTTCTCTAGGTCAGTTTGTTATTTATTTGTTTGATTAATTTGTTAGTATAATATTAGTAGTTTAGTTAGATGTATGTTAGTTAGATTTGTAGTTAGAATTAGTATATTATTTGTCTAGTTTAGTTAGTTTTTGTTTTATCTCTTGTTCATAAAATTATAAAATCAACAAAAATTATCTTTCTCTGTCTTAGGGCAGAATGCAAATTAGTTTTTCAGGTTTCATTCAAATCTGTAAATTGTAGATATTGTATATTTTGTGAATAAGATTTATTTTTGTTAGTAGTTAGATAATTAATTAGTTAGAGTTAGTATAGTATTAGATAATAGATTGTATATAGAATAGTTAGTTTAGTTATTAGTTTGTTTTATTTCTTTTTAGTTAGATTAGTTTAGTTTGTTTTAATAGTTAGTTTTAGTTAGATTAGTTAGTTTAGAGTAGTTTTTATTTTTGTTTCTTAGGACCTTAGATCGGCTAACGGAGCCACTAAACCCGTCAGAGTGGTTCACTCCAAACGGCTTGGGTTATTAGACAACCCCGGACCGGTTCCACTCTTCTAGTTGACGGACGGTCAATTTCGCCCGTCAACACCTGGTCACTCGGCCATTAGTTATAGGTTTATTCATGAGGAATCTAACAGTGGAATGATCGGTGTGTACAAATACTTCATAACCTATAATGTAATGATGAAACCTGTTAATAGCATAAACAACTGCCAATAATTTTTTCTCGATGACTGTGTAGTTTAACTCAGCAGGGGACAAGTTCTTGATCACAAAATAAATGGCATAGGACTGTTGGTCTTGTTTCTTCCCTAACACCCCTCCTATTGCGGTGTCAGAGGCATCAATGGATATATGAAATGGGAGAGTCCAATTGGTCCCTCTAAGAACTGGTGGCACAGATAGCTTATCTTTCAGGGTTTCAAAGGTAGTTTGACACTGCTCAGTCCAAACAAAATCAACATCTTTTATTAGTAATCCAAACATAGGTGCAAAAATCTTTGTAAAATTTTCAATAAACCACCGGTAATATCCGACATGTCCAAGAAAGATTCTCACCTCTTTCTGAGTCTTGGAGGGTGGAAAGTTGATGATGACCTCAATATTTGCAAGATCGACTTTTATCCCTTCAGATGAAACATGATGTCCAAGAGCCACTCCTTGAGTTAACAACATTTTGCATTTTTCATGACTTAGAGATAGGTTCATTTCCTAGCATCTGATGAGGACTTTTTCTAAGTTGTCTAAGGCCTCCTGGTAAGTGTTACCATAAACTGTGAAGTCATCCATGTATACCTCCACATAATCATGAATAAGATCGACAAATATCCCTAATACTGCTCATTGAAATGTGGTCGGACCATTACACAATCCAAATGGTAAGACCCTATAGGCATAGGTGCCCGAAGGACAAGTAAAGGTAGTTTTATCCTAGTCCTCGGCTGTTATAAGAATATGATTGTACCCATTGTACCCATCTAGAAAGGAAAAATACTACTTTCCAGACGAGGTATCTAGAACTTGATCAATGAAAGGAAAAGGAAAGTAGTCTTTCAGAGTTTCTTTGTTGAGTTCCCATAAATCAACACAAATTTTCCATTTCCCGGTCACTTTCTTTGGAACCATTACAAGCAGAGATACCCACTTACTATCGGAAATGGGATAGATAAATCTGACATTTAACAACTTTTGGATCTCCTCCTTGACTATGTCTTTAAGTGTTGGGTTCATCCTTCTCTAGGGTTGCCTAATATGTGTTACTTCCCCCTGGGTATATATATGGTGGATGCATGTGTCAGGGTGTATACCCTTCATGTCAGTGTATTCCTAGGCAAATTCTCTTGATTGTTATTTAAGGATATCTACTAATTATTTCTGTTGGTCTGCATCTAGCCCATAGTTTATATGTAAAGCATTTCCTAGACTAATCTCGTACAACATAGTGTAAGACATGGAAGACTCATCTATCTAGAAAATAAAAAATGTCAAATACAAAATGGATGGTTATAATTGTTCTTGAAATTCTTCCCCAAACATGTATTCAAATTGGGGAAAAGGCTGTGGAAAATCTACACATGTGATAGCAAAAATAAACTGGTTTAGCACATATTCTATTGTGTTCTCCTGAAGTACCCATGCATGGTCACTTGGAAATACGAGTTCTTCCTAGTCCTCATTCTCATATGGACATTCAAGCCACCATAGATTATCCATAATAGGTTGAGCTGGAGGGAAAATGGTGAGCTTCTGGATAGAGAGACCATTTGAGATGGTCATTTCTCCTTCTCTACAACCAATAAATGCATTGGTTATGGCTAGCCAAGGTCTTCCCAAAATGACGGGATGCCCTTTGGCAGGATCCTTTGAGTGAATGAAAACTGGGTACTCCCATGAGGCTAAAGTAACCATGATATCATCTAAAATTCCTTCAGGTATAACCCTAGTCTTATCTGCTAATTCCAAAATGGTTGGGGTAGGCCAAAGAAGAGGTTGTAACTATAATTGTTCCAAGGTAGTAATGGTCATAACATTGATGGTTGCCCCTAGGTTTATGAAAGTGTTTCCAATGGAGAGATCATTAATAGTTATGGTCACTACGGGGTTTCCTGGGTTCCCATATTTTTCTACTTTTGGCTGCTGTGATATGTATTCATAAAGTCCTCCTATAAAGTGTACTATAGTAGGGTCCTTTTTCTTCCTACCTAGCTTCTTAATACAAAATTCTTTGACTACCTTTTTGTAGATTGGAATGCCTTTAATGGCTTGAAGTGGAGGAATCTTCACACAAATATTTTTCAATTCATTCAAAATGTCAAATTCTGGTTTGGTGGTAGTTTTCTCGATTACCAATCAATCTAGATAAGGAGGGACCTTTGTAATTTTTGAAGGTTCATTTTGGGGAAGCTTGGGTTCTTGATTCTTCGGGATAATAACATATTCCCACCTAGTGTCATCCATATGTTGTTTGGTGGTTTCTTCTTCTTCTTCTTCCTAGATGACTACTAAAGGTATCTGCCTCTCCAGAATGTTTCCCAATCTTAGTTGAATTTCCTATAATGGAACATGAGTAATAACATATGTCGGGAAGGCCTGCATCTCAACATTGTGAAGAGGTTCAGGGGGATTATTATTGGGGTTCGGCACTGGTTGTGCCGATAATAGTGTTGGTCTCGGGGAGCTTGCATTCTGGTATTGTAGCGGTTCTTGTTGCGGAATAGGAGGTAAAGGTGGTGGAACAAAACCTGGTAGAAGTTGTGGAGTGTTCGGTGGGAACTGAGGATAATTATGGTTGGACATAGGTATAGGTGGAGCTTGAGGGTTTCCTTGGTTATGTCCTCCTCTCCATCCTTGAAACCAAGGATGTTGGTACTGCATAGACCAGTTTTTCCAATCTGGTGAGTTCCACTATTGTTGTTGTTGATAATAGGGTGGAACTTGAGATTGTAGATCTAGGTATGTGGGTTGGTTCCTAGGCTTCCATGGCCTCCTAGGTGCTTAAGAAGACTCCCCAAGATCTCCACTCCTATATATAGCTAATAAATGGGGAAATGATGGACATTTTTCAATCACATGGTCTTTTATATAGAAGCCACAAACTAAAATGTTATCTAATGGGAATTCCCTTGAGGAATGCTTCATCCTGCATCTTGGGCAATATATGCTCATTGCTGCATTTTCCTCCTCCTATTTCTTTTTGAATTTTAGGGTGTCCAACTGGGAACCTATTGTGCTTAAGATGTCAGTCTTAAAGTTTTATAAAAGGTTCCCTATCTCTTCTCTCGTGATACCACCTGAACTAAATGGTTTTAAGCTTCTATTGTAAGGGTCTCGAACATTATTTCTTGTTTTGGCTCTACTCCTTGAGTAATTTTTACACATTTCACATATTTCAGCAAATGGTTTATGGGAGATGTCACCTGATGCCATCAGGCTAAGCAGCTCTATATATTCTTCTGAAATTCCCTTAAGGAAAAGATCCCTAATTGCATCCTCTGGGAGGTCATGGTATTTTGACTTCTCAGAGATATAACCAAATCTTTCCATATAATCTTCGAGGGTCTTGTCTTCTAACTGTTGGATTTTAAATATGTCATTACGAGACTCTTTGGTCTTGCAGTAGTCTTGCTACTTCTTAATAAAGATGTCTTTCATGGCTTCCCAAGACCTAATAATGGATTCTCCCAACCCCATGAACCATCTTAGTGCAAAGTCTTTGAGGGTGGCAGGAAAGAGTTTTAGTTTTTGGGCATCTTGTACGTAGTTGTAGCTCCTACACAAGATGTAAAATTCAAATAGGAAGGTGTCTGGATCTTCATTGTTTCTACCATAAAAGGTAGGTACTACTGAGAGAGGAATATTCTTCATGTTGACATTTGGAGTGGTGTCCAAAATCGGAAACCCGGAGGTAGTTTCGGTTTGGTTTCCAGCTTCTTGTTCCTCCCCTTGTCTTACATTGTTATGGTCCTCCTGATCATCCATATTGGCTTGGTTCCAAAAAGAGAGTACCTAGGTGGTTTTATCTTTGAAGATAACAAGGTTTCCCTTTTATGAAGAGGTCTTCCTACGGAGTGGATGTCTGGGACTCTACCCGAGCCGGTTGAGACTATTTGTGCCAAAATTTTTGTGTCATTTTGAGAGATAATTACATTGGCTGAACTACCAAACAAAAGATTCACTTGTTCAGTGTCTATGATGTCTTCAAAATTAGGATCTCTTGCTGGTGGTTTAAAATCAAAGGTTGTATTGTTTGGTTCTGTGAAAGGATCGAGTGGTCTTGCCTCCTGTCCTAATATGATTGATGCTTCAATTTATTTTTCTATAGTTCTCCCTCTGTTAGTCTTTTCAGAGACTACCTTATCTCTTTGAGTTGAGCTAGCTCCTATTTTTCGGTATCGGTCTAAGGATTTTATAAGTGGAATATCCCTTCCCCCAAAAAGGTCAGAAGGAACCTTGGTTGAAAGGTCTAATTTAGATTTAATGTATCTACCTTTTGGATTTCTGGTCTATTCATGAAAGAAATCAAAAACAAAAGAAAAAGATACCATTTTGTTTCTAGGTCTATTCATGAAAGTAAACAAAAAGAAAAAGAAAAAACTACCATTGGGTTTGGAAGAGCCTGCAATAGCATATGCACAGGTTCTTACCTCTCGTCTTAAAGTTCCCCTACCACCAATCTAATGCTAAGGTCTAGGAATGATCTATTTCCTAACTACTTCTTACCTTAAGACAACTCCCCGATAATGGCACCAAAAATGATGGGTGTTTTATATGCACTAAAAACCCTCAATTAAATTGCCAACATGGGGTAAGTAAACTTAGAGTTGTAGCAAAATATATGCCAAAGGTAGAAGGGCTAGTAGTAGTATAGTCTAACTAAGGAAGTGGCTATATAAGGCTAATCTACTCAATCAAAGATATCTAATGAGAAAACCATACTAAGCAACTTGAAACTATATAACCTAAGTACTTTTGGGCTAAGGATCAATGGATAGTTCTAAGAAATCATGTAAAAACCCTATGTAAAGCAAACCAGTTCATAACAATAAGAAAAAGAAACTATTACGCATAACAATAAGCAAATAAAAAAATAAAACTACTTTAACTTTCCAACCTCAATTCAATGAGAAACTACCCTATGAAAGCAAGTAAATAAACAAGACAACAACTATTATATTAAAGCAAGTAAGAAAGTAAGCAAAACAACTAGCTAACCTATTAAAGCAAGTAAACAAGTAAGCAAAACAACTAGTTAACCTATTAAAGAAAATAAACAACTAACTACTCTAAGATAACTTATACTGCAAGTAATCTAATTAAAACTTCCCATTGAACACCTATCTATCCTAAGAGGCAAGTGGACTATATTCTTAATTCAAACTTCAAAACTATTTCTAATTCATAAAAGGAAATCTATTTAATTGAAAGCAAGAAAGACTAACAACTAACCTTTAATCTATGATAAGAAAACTTCTCTCTAACCTATCAAAGCAAAAGACTATCTATCCTACAGCAACAATAGAACTATACTCTTATCTATGAAAGAAAGAAACTATATCTTCTGATCTACAAAAGGAAGAAACTATCTTTTGATCTATGAAAGAAAGAAACTATATTTTAACCTATGAAAACTCAAATATAGTGTTGGTGGTTGTGTGAATGTCTCCGGTGTTGTATGATATCTCGATGGCACTTGAAAACAAAGGATAATTCAAGCGGTATAAGCTCAATGTTGATCTCAATAGCAAAGTGAAAGGTATGGATTAAACAATCCAATGAGAATTTAGCCATTACGGAAACAATGTTAATTACCATGCATATTCATGAATTATTAACCATCAACAATATAATGAGATCATAATTGTACTTCTATACTATGTAAGAAAAATTCATACTAAATTCAATCATTAACTAATAAATATAATTTCAATCTAATTCTAGGAAAGAAATTACATAAAATGAAACTATGCAATATCTATCTTAACAATTCAAACTGCAATAAGGAAAATGCTTAAGAACAGAAAT
Source organism: Picea engelmannii (assembly GCA_009831015.1). Taxonomy (NCBI): domain Eukaryota; kingdom Viridiplantae; phylum Streptophyta; class Pinopsida; order Pinales; family Pinaceae; genus Picea; species Picea engelmannii. The sequence goes on from ML789534.1 coordinate 125,379, forward strand.
TAAAACATGACATTAAAAAGTAAACTAACAAATACATTAGTTGGCAACTAATTAAGAAAGATCTATTAAAAAATGGAATAATAAATATATAATTAAAAACTAAATCTAACCTTATCCATCCATCAAATCCTTGTTAAAGAAAACATGAAATAAAACTTTGTTCTATTCTATTTCAAACTCTGTTTTAAATTTAATTCTAACAGCATAAATAAGATACAATCTAACATCTAATTGCACATGGGGTTAGTCTAGGAATTTGCAAATTCTTTCCTAACAGGATATAATGGCACAGTTTCTAGACTACGAGGACAACTGCAAGGGTGAGTTTCTCTTCGTGATTGTATTTCAAGGGTGGCCCTGAAAGGTTTTTAATAATATAGTAAATGACATGCTCCTAGTCGTCATCCCCTAATTGGACGAGAAATCCTGCTATGGAGACAACTGAGACCGATAAGTAGAGGATATAGTCTCGGTCATAGTCGGGTGAACTAATCAATGGGGTATTGGAGAGGGATTCTTTGAGATCATCAAAAGCGGTCTGGGCATGTTCATCCCATTGGAATGGGGTATCATGACGTAAGAGGTGAAGGAAACTATGTTCCCAAGTGGCATAATTGGGGACAAAGTGGCGTAAAATGTTAGCTTTGCCTTGTAATCTTTGTAGCTAGCGTAAATTTTGAAGCTGGGGAATTTTCATGATCGTTTGGACCTTGAGGGGGTCCACTATCATGTCATGTTGGGAGATGATGAACCCAAGGAGGTATCCAGTGGTGACGCAAAATACGCACTTGAGAGGGTTCAAGCGGATATTGTACTAATGACACCTGTGAAAGACAATGCATAAGGAATCAAGATGTTGAGTGTGTTTCTTGGATCGAGCGGTGAGATCGTCCAAGTAGGCAAGGATGATTTGAGCCATATCATGAAATATGTATTTCATGGCATGTTGAAAAGTGGCACCGGTGTTCTTGAGGCCAAAAGGCATGAGATGATATGCAAAAGTGCCCCAGGGGGTAGTGAATATGGTTTTGTATTGGTCGGCTGGGTGAATCTGAATTTGGTTGTAGCCAGAGAAACTGTCCATGAAGGACAAAGCCTTGTGGATGGCACAGTCATCGATAATTTGGTCGATAAAGGGCATTGGAAAGTTGTCTTTGGGACAGGCATGATTGAGGTCACGAAAATCGGTACAGATGCAAATAGTGCCTTGTTTTTTGTTAACAGGGATGGGGTTTGATACCCATGACATATATGCGATGCGGTATATGAACCCTGCAGCGTGTAATTTTTCAATCTTGTCTTTGATGGATACCTCTTTGGATGGGTGTAATGGATGTTGTTTTTGTTGTACATGGGTAATATCAGGCCATGTGTTGATACGATGTTAGAAAATAGAGGGATCAAGGCTGGGAATTTCTATGTATGACTAGGAACAAATGTCCCGATATTCCTAGAAGAGAGCTTTGTAAGCTATGAGTTCTTCGGGAGAACATGCAGCGTTGATGGTGATTTCCTCTATGATTCCAAGTTTGATGGAAATATCAATTTTGATGGTGGGGTAAATGTTGGCCATGTTGCCTTCTTCAAAAGCATCGGGGGTAGGGATAAGATTATTGAACCAATCTATATGCCCTGAGGGGAGAAAATCTTTGGTTTCGATTGCGTATATGGGATTTTGTTTGGGAAGAGTAAAGGATTTCATTGAAATATAGAGCACTCTATGATGGAGCGGATCCCATGGGAAATCAGGTGTAGATAATTCCTCAAGGATTTCTTCGTCGAAGTGGAAATGTCGAGAATATAAGGGATCTAGGGGAGTAACATTGGTGACTGTCACCATGTGATTATCGTTTGGTGAAGAAGTAGGGGGAAGAATGCAAGCGGGTTGCGCGGGTTCGATCGACATGCCTCAAGAGCTGGGATAAGATGCTAAGGTGGAGGATATGACAATGATTGGCCTCGGTGAGGAGGCCAATGAAAGTTGTGTATTCTGCTTGGTTATTGGTTGCTAAGCCCAAACATATGCCACTGGAGTGGAGCAGTTCATGTGAGGGGGAATAGAGGGCCCAAGCAGCCAAAGTGAGATTTTGTGTCCATCAGCTAGCTCCATCAGTGTAATTGATGCGGTAGGTCAATGGAGGAGGCATATGTCAAGAACATAAAAGGTAGTTTAGATGAAAGGCATGGAGGGAATAAATAAGTTTAAAAACTCTACAAAAATCCTAGCATAGAATGGCTACACTTAGGCATAAAATTTCTTTAAGTACAACCCGTTGACGGGTTCTTTGAGAGGGTGGCCTTCGGGAGAGGCTAGGATGTATGCGCATTTAGTGAGGCAATGGTGGATCATGTAAGGTCCATGCCATAGTGACCTGAATTTTCCATGGTCGAGGGTGTCATGAGCGATATAGTAAGAAAGGAAAAAGTCACCTTCATTGAATGATCGAAGGTTGGCATGGTGATCAAAGGTGGACTTTGACAATTTTTTGGCTTCTTCATTGTTCTGTAATGAAGACCTATGGTCTTCATCTAGTGACTCTAAGTTCAGTAAACATTGTTCCAGTGGAGCAGTGTCAGTTAATAGCTCAATAGCGGTGCATAAGGTGGGGATTTCGCACTCGATGGGGAGAGTGGCCTCCACCCCATGGACGAGATGAAATGGTGTGAAACCAGTGGAATTTTTTATGGAAGTACGATAAGCCCATAGTGAGGAAAACAACATATGGTGAAAATTGGTCCTATGTCTATTAACCATGTGCTACAACATGGTTTTGAGGACCTTGTTGACTACCTCTACCTGTCTGTTGGACTGAGGGTAGTGTGGAGAGGAGAATTCATGGGAGAAGCCTAACTTTGAGGAGAGTTCTATGAAAATCTCATTCTCGAAGTGTTTCCCATGATCGGAGACTAACTGTAATGGGACTCCGAAGCGAGATATGACGTGGTTAAATAAAAAATGTGTTGCAGTGTCAGCGGTGTTGTTGATGGTGGGCATGGCTTCAACCCACTTGGTGAAATAATAGACAACCACGTTGATTTATTTATGTCCATTTCTAGATGGAGGGTTGCCCCATTTTCAAAAGGAGCCAACAGTAATGACTAGGTGGAGAAGAGCGAGTGGTTCTCTCGCTTTCTTGGCATATAGCTAACATTTGTCACAATGCTTTACAACGTGGATGCAATCATGGAACAATGTGGGATAAATGTAGCCTACTCAAATGATTTTCTTGGTAGTGTACATCCCTAAGAGGTGGCCACCGCGGGCGTCGATGTGGCAATAATTCAAGACTCTATTGGCTTCTTCGATAGTAAAGAATCGACGATGTATGGTGTCTAGCCCTCGTCGATATAAGATATCATCGATAAAGAGGTAGTGGGGGGCCTGGTATCGAATACATCAACGATCATCTCAGGAAAGGTGGTTTCCAAACTTCTGTGTTCGGAGGTAGACGAGGAGATCATCGTACCAGGGATCATCTGACGGGATGTAAAACAGATGTTCGTCAGGGAAGTCTATATTGGCAGGAGAACTGGTAGTATAAGAAGGAAATGTCGTAATGAGTTCAGCAAGAACGATGGATTTCTTTCTCTTGGGTGTATAAAATTCAAGGTCGTACTCCTAAAGGATGACGATCCATCGGGAAAATTTTCCATTAAGTTTTTGGTGACTAAGCAAGTATTGCTTGGGGTTGGAATCTGCTACGACCTTGGTAGTTCGAAGCAGGATGTAATGGCACAGTTTCTAGACTACGAGGACAACTACAAGGGTGAGTTTCTCTTCGTGATTGTATTTCAAGGGTGGCCCTGAAAGGTTTTTACTAATATAGTAAATGACATGCTCCCAGTCATCATCCCCTAATTGGATGAGAAATCCTTCTATGGAGACGACTGAGGCCGATAAGTAGAGGATATAGTCGCGGTCATAGTCAGGTGGACTAATCAATGGGGAATTGGAGAGGGCTTCTTTGAGATCATCAAAAGCGGTTTGGGCATGTTCATCCCATTGAAATGGGGTATCATGATGTAAGAGGTGAAGGAAACTGTGTTCCCAAGTGGCGTAATTGGGGACAAAGCAGCGTAAAATGTTAGCTTTGCCTTGTAATCTTTGCAGCTAGCATAAATTCCTAAGCTGGGGAATTTTCATGATCGCTTGGACCTTGAGGGGGTCCACTATGATGCCGTGTTGGGAGACGATGAAACCAAGGAGGCATCCAGCGGTGACACTGAATACGCACTTGAGAGGGTTCAAGCGGATATTGTACTGATGACACCTATGAAAGACAATGCATAAGGCATCAAGATGTTGAGTGCGTTTCTTGGATCGAGCAGTGAGATCGTCCAAGTAGGTGAGGATGATTTGAGACATATCATGAAATATGTATTTTATGGCATGTTGAAAAGTGGCACCAGCGTTCTTGAGGCCAAAAGGCATGAGATGATATGCAAAAGTTTCCCAGGGGGTAGTGAATGCGGTTTTGTATTGATTGGCTGGGTGAATTTGAATTTGGTTGTAGCCAGAGAAACTGTCCATTAAGGACAAATCCTTGTGGCTGGCACAGTCATCGATAATTTGGTCGATAAAGGGAGTTGGAAAGTTGTCTTTGGGACAGGCATGATTGAGGTCACGAAAATTGATACAGATGCAAATAGTGCCTTGTTTTTTGTTAACAAGGATGGGGTTTGATACCCATGACATATATTGCAATGCAGTATATGAACCCTGCAGCGTGTAATTTGTCAATCTCGTCTTTGATGGATACCTCTTTGGATGGGTGTAATGGATGTTGCTTTTGTCGTACATGGGTAATATCAGGCCATGTGTCGATACGATTTTCGAAAATAGAGGGATCAAGGCCAGGCATTTCTATGTATGACTAGGAAAAAATGTCCCGGTATTCCTGGAAGAGAGCTTTGTCAGCTATGAGTTCTTCGGGAGAGCATGCAGCGTCGATGGTGATTTCCTCTATGATTCCAAGTTTGATGGAAATATCAATTCTGATGGTGGGGTAAATGTTGGCCATGTTGCCTTCTTCAAAAGCATCAGGGGCAGGGATAGGATTATTGAACCAATCTATATGCCCCGAGGGGAGAAAATATTTGGTTTTGATTGCGTATATGGGGTTTTGTTTGGGAAGAGTAAAGGATTCCATTGAAATATAGAGCACTCTGTGATGGAGTGGATCCCATGGGAAATCGGGTGTAGTTAATTCCTTGAGGATGTCTTCGTTGGAGTGGAAATGTCAAGAATATAAGGGATCCAGGGGAGTAACATTAGTGACTGTCACCGTGTGATTATCTTTTGGTGAAGAAGTAGGGGGGATAATGCAAGTGGGTTTCATGGGTTCGATCGACATAAACCAAATATCAATATACTATGGGTTAAAAATGGTAGTCGGGCGTAAAATTTCCTTGGGGAAATGAATGGGAGAATTGGGGGCATTTGGGAGCAAATCCTCCTCGAGACTATCTATGAACCAGGGAGGAGTGGTAACTGCCTCAGGCTTGGGGGAAAATGTATAAACCATATTCGGAGAGGGAGTAGGGTGGACTACTGGTGTCACCGGAGGTGGGGTGATGGTAGGATTGGGAATAAGGGCCAATTGATGACGCCTATATTCAATGATCATAGGACATTGATATGTGAAATGATCAAGTGATTCTCATAAAGAGAAAGGACATCTCATATGTTCATTGACTTAGGTCATGACATAGTGTATGTCAGTGACATGTGTGTGAGATGATGCGAATGGGAGGGGTTCTTGCTAAAAGGTCTGGCGTACAACTTCTAGCATCTGCCGAAAGTGAGGTAGTGCAGGGAAATGGTGGGTGTAATGGTCGTATTTTGAACAAATGGCACATGAAAATTTGGTTCACAGGCCTTTGCCTCCTGTAGGGGATGTAATGGTAGTATTAGGTGAACTGGATGAAACCACAGGCAGTGTTGTCGCTCGAGGGAGTTGAATTAAATTACATAGCTCGGAGAGAGACAGGCATTTATTAGTAGGGTGTTCATCTTTCTAACATAGTGCACAAGGAGGTTGAACTCAGGGTGGAAGTGGAGCGGTGGGCTCTTTATTCTTTTGTCTGCCCCCAGCTATAGTAATGGTGCTAGTGAGTGGGGGTGTGAGTGGTGTGGTGGGAGTAAGTATTGGAATCTGCGTCAAGATTCCTTCTATTTGGGGAGGGAGGGATGGTTGAGGGACCATCGCATATGGATGTAGATACCATACTAGAATTTCCAGCACCATATTGGGAAGGGTAGGTGTTGTAGCTACCTGGAAATATTGTACGCCCTGTGGGGGGTAAAATAAGGGGATTTGAGTAATGTCTTAGGGGATTGTCTCACAAACTGGGATGTGGCCCTAGGGGAGTGTGTAATCGGGAACAGGGGGACCTAGAGGGTTTTCAAGGGATTCCTAAGGAAGGAGCTCTGTGACGAGTGGGATGTTAGATAGTAAGGAAGCCTTTGTGGGAAGAAGCGTATCTCCGGTTTCTGTTCCATTGGATGATATGACACATACTTGTGCTCAGGGATGTATGAGCAAAGGTACTCCATGGTATGTCCCTAGAAAGGATGGGTCTTTGAAAATTACGATGAGTGGGTAGTGTTGGCAAATATTTAATAGATAGTGAATGGCATGAGTACAAGAAGAATGTACAAAGGATTGTTGGCATGTTATAAAGGCAGCGTATACTTGTCATTGATGGCAAGTATAGTAGTGATGATAGCTTGAGTACAACAGCGATGATCAACGGTGCAGTGATAATCGAGGAAGAGCAACAACCGTGTTTGTTGGATCTCTCTCTGAATTCTCGATGGCCGTTAGATCTGAATAAGATCATGCTGAAGAGGTAGGCCCGTAAGGTTTGAGAAGAATTTATGTTCATTGGATCCTCTTCAAATTCCTGATAGAATGAGGGTCTTTAGATCTAAATGTAGAAAAGAAGAGTGCACTAAAGAGGAGGACAGATCTCAGATGTTAGATCCAAGTGCAGGACCCAACCATCGTTGGATCAAGGAAAACCTGCACGCTCTTTAAAGTACAAGGAGAAGTGGACGTACAAAATTCTGAAAGAAGGAGGACTGTCCATTTATGGGTAGGACACATGGGGATAGATCATCAGTTCACTGACTGGAGAGTCAAAGGAACGATGTTCCCTAACCTCTCAAAATCGCGATATGCGAAATCGTGATTTAATCTCAGTTGTCAGATTAAGGTTGAATCTGGACCATTGATTCCAGTCCATATTGGAATTTTGTGAATCGCGACATGGAGAGACAAGGAACAATGCAACAAGAATTCCAAAATCGTGATATGCAAAATCGTGATCTAATCGCAGCCATTGAATCAAGATTGAATATGGACCATTGATCCAAGCCCATTTCGAGGTTTCAAGGATCGAGTGTTGGAGATGTCAAAGAATATTAACATCAAGAATACTGATATCGCGATATGCGAAATCTTGACATAATTGTAACCATCAGATCAAGATGTGATCTGGACCATTGATACGACTCCATTACAGAGTTTCTTGGATCGAGACTTTGAAGTGAAAAAAACATTGAACGTCAAGAGTGTCGAAATCGCGATGTGTGAAATCTCGATTGAATCTGAACCGTCAGATCAAGATGTGATCTGGACCATTGATTCGACTTCTTTACAAAGTTTTGTGGATCAGGATTTGTAAGTGACAATAAAATTGAACATCAGGAATGTCGCAATCGTGATATGTGAAATCACGAAATAATATGAACCGTCAAATCAAGTGTTGATCAGAGGGTTACTGTTCTCTCTCACTGTTAACTCCTCAGTTTCGAATCTGTTAGCGAAACAGACTCATGATTGGCGATTAGTTGGCATTTCATTTGCTGAGACAGTTGTCTTCCTTTTGCTTAGGGAGATGTTAAGTTGAACCACCGGGGTGTGTGTATAAAAGAAAAGGAGACAGACTGGGTGCGGTTGGCTGTTCGGTATGAAAAATGAATGAAACTGAAGCAAAGGGAAAATAAGAGCATGTGCAGTGGGAGATGGAGATGATTCATAGTGTGAGAAGAAACTCAGAGAAGAGTAAAATTTGATGAAGAGAAGTTGAAACAGAGAATAATGACAGAACGAGTTGATGTAGAGAATACCTGCTGAACAGACAGAGGAAGAGAAGAACAACAAAACAGTTAGTAGAAGACCAGATTTATAGAACAAAGAAAGATTGGTAAGAATTGATTTATCTGTGTAGTTGTCTGTTTATTTATTCATTCATATTTTAGGAAGGTTGGGAGGTTCTCGGGAGGACTGTTGTCCTCAGAGGTTCAAGTGAGATCTTGAACACAGGAAGTTGTAGCTTCCATCTGGATGCAGCCAAAGATACCAGGGTGGCAGGGTGGTGCAAGGGAGAATAGGTGTTCTATGTTATACAGGCTGGAGCCTGTGTAACTGGAAGTTGGTGCTTCCATCCAGTTGGTGCTGGAACATTTAGGGAGTTGGTGCTTCCTTCTAGTGGGTGCTAGAGAAACCAGAGAGTTGGTGCTCTCAAACAAGTTGCAGCTTGTAAAATAGAGGTAGCAACCTCACATTGAGTCGGTGCTCAATTATAGATGATGTACAGAACTTAAAAGACTACCTATCATTTCGAAGAAGAAGAGGTTTTCTCCCTTTATGGGTTTCCTCGTGAAAAATCTGTCTCTGTGTATACCTTATGTGTGACTGATGTTCTTTACTTTTACTGTCCATATGTTGTATATTGTTGATGATCACTTGAATAAAGATTAATAATGTTTTAATAGACTTAAAATTGTTTAAGCTCAATTACAACTGATTCACCCCCGCTCTCAGTTGTCTTACTAATTTCAACAATTGGTATCAGAGCGGGTTCCTTTTACTCAAAGGTAGATCTGTAAGCTTAAACATGACAAGTCATGAAGGGACTTCAGCCTCTAAGCCCCCTCTGTTTGATGGAACAAATTTTTCCTTCAGGAAGATTAGAATGAGAACATACTTAATGGCCTTGGGTGCTGATGTTTGGGATGTAGTAGAGACTGGATATACAAAGCCTATTTTGCTAGCCTCCAAGGATGATAAGTTAGAGTTTAGTTGTAATGCTAAGGGGATGAATGCTATCTTGAATGGACTTTCTGAAGCTGAGTTTGTAAAGGTGATGCATCTTCATACTGCCAAAGCAATGTGGGATAAACTTATTAGCAGTTATGAAGGAAATGAGAAAGTAAAAGATGCCAAACTTCAAACATACAGATTGAAATTTGAACAACTAAAGATGAATGAAGATGAAACAATTAGCAAGTACTTTTTA
>ML789534.1:137940-175573 GCA_009831015.1 Picea engelmannii
ATGCAAACAAAATTTGAAATGTCCATGATAGGAGAACTGTCATATTTTCTTGGCTTACAAGTAAAACAAATCTCTGCAGGAATTTTTATTTCTCAAGAAAAATATTTGAAAGAGATGTTGAAGAAATTTCAGATGGAAGATTCATCTACAGTTAGCACACCTATGGTGGTTGGTTGCAAGCTGAGTAAATATGATATCTCACCTGATGTTAATCAAAGGACATATCACTCTATGATAGGCAATATTTTGTACATCATAGAATCATGTCCTGATATAATGCAAGCTGTTGGAATGGTAGGTCATTTTCAGTCTGCTCCTAAACAAAGTCATTTGGTAGCTGTCAAAAGGATATTTAAATACTTGAAGGGAACAATGACTTATGGTCTGTGCTATCCTAGAAATTAGAATTTTCAGTTAACTGCTTATTCAGATGCAGACTGGGCAAACTGTGTTGATGAGAGAAAGAGCACCAGTGGAGGAGAATTCTTTCTGGGTGACTCATTAGTTGCATGGCTTAGTAAAAAGCAAGGATCCATTTCATTATCCACTACAGAGGTAGAATACATTGCTGCTACTACCTGCTGCACACAAATCTTATGGATGATACAAACTCTTGCAGATCTAAAGGTAACTTACACTTTTCCTATTCCAATTCATTGTGATAACACCAGTGCCATTAGTGTCTCCAAAAATCTTGTTCTTCATTCCAAGACTAAGCATATTACAATAAAGTACCATTTTCTCAGAGAACAAGTTACAAACAGAATTGTTCAGTTAAATTATATTCCTTCCAAAGAACAGATGGTTGATATCTTTACTAAACCATTAGCAGTGACCCCTTTTGGATATCTTCGTCAAAAATTGGGGGTTATAATTACATGTGTCTAATCTGTTCACTTGGTCAGGGGGAGTACTTATTGAATATCTAGGGTATTTCCAAGAAGCTTATAATCGACAGGGGGAGTATTTTTTTGCAACAAGATCAGGGGAAGAATGTTTCTTCTTTGACATTGATATCAAAGGGGGAGGAGAGTCATTCGATTCCAAATGCATGCGGGTGCTTGTATTTCCATCAATGCCAAAGGGGGATATTGTTGGCAAATATTTAACAGACAATGAATGGCATGAGTACAGGAAGAATGTACAGAGGATTGTTGGCATGTTTTACAGGCAGTGTATACTTGTCATTGATGGAAAGTACAGTAGTGATGATAGCTTGAGTACAATAGCGATGATCAATAGTGCAGTGATAATCAGGGAAGAGCAACAACCATGTTCGTTGGATCTCTCTCTGAATTCCCGATGACCGTCAGATCTGAATAAGAGCATGCTGAAGAGGTAGGCCTGTAAGGTTTGAGAAGCATTTCTGTTCGTTGGATCCTCTTCAAATTCCCAATAGAATGAGGGTCGTTAGATCTAAATGTAGACAAGAAGAGCACACTGAAAAGGAGGACAGATTTCAGATGTTAGATACAAGTGCACATTGGATCAAGGAGAAACTGCACACTCTTTAAAGTACAAGGAGAAGTGGACGTAAAAAATTTCGAAAGAAGGAGGACCGTCCATTTACGAGTAGGACACGTGGGGATAGATCATTAGTTCTCTAACTGGAGAGTCAAAGGAACGATGTTCCCTAACCTCTCAAAATCACGATTTAATCTCAGCCGTCAGATTAAGGTTGAATCTAGACCGTTGATTCCAGTCCATATCGGAGTTTCGTGAATCGCGACATGGAGAGACAACGGAAAATGCAATAAGAATTATGAAATCATGATCTAATCGCAGCCATTGAATCAAGATTGAATCTGGACCGTTGATCCAAGCCCATTTCGGGGTTTCGAGGATCGAGTGTTGGATATGTCAAAGAATATTAACATCAAGAATCCTTGTATCGCGATATACGAAATCGCGACATAATTGCAACCGTCAGATCAATATGTGATCTGGACCATTGATACGACTCCATTACAGAGTTTCGTGGATCGGGACTTTGAAGTGACAAAAACAACGAATGTCAAGAGTGTCGAAATCGCGATGTGTGAAATCTCGACTGAATCTGAACCGTCAAATCAAGATGTGATCTGGACCATTGATCTGACTTCTTTACGGAGTTTCGTGGATCGGGATTTGTAAGTGACAAGAACATTGAACATTAGGAATGTCGCAATCGCGATATGCGAAATCGCGGAATAATCTGAACCGTCAGATCAAGTTTTGATCGGAGGGTTACTATTCTCTCTCACTGTTAACTCCTCAGTTTCGAATCTGTTAGCAAAACGGACTCATGATTGGCGATTAGTTGGCGTTTCAGCTGCTGAGACAATTGTCTTCTTTTTTCTTAGGGAGATGGGAAGTTGAACCGTCGGGGTGTGTGTATAAAAGAAAAGGAGACAGACTGGGTGCGGTTGGTTGTTCATTATGAAAAATGAATGTAACTGAAGCAAAGGGAAAATAAGAGCATGTGCAGTGGGAGATGGAGATGATGCACAATGTGAGAAGAAACTCAGAGAAGAGTAAAATTTGATGAAGAGAAGTTGAAGCAGAGAAGAATGACAGAACGAGTTGATGTAGAGTAGACCTACTGAACATACAGAGGAAGAGAAGAACAACAGAACAGTTAGTAGAAGACCAGATTTACAGAACAAAGACAGATTGGTAAGAATTGATTTATCTGTGTAGTTGCATGTTTATTTATTCATTCATATTTCAAGGAGGTTGGGAGGTGCTCGGGAGGACTGTTGTCCTCAGAGGTTCAAGTGAGAGATTGAACATAGGAAGTTGTAGCTTCCATCTGGTTGTAGCCAGAGATACCAGGGTAGCAGGGTGGTGCAAGGGAGAACAAGTGTTCTTTGTTATACAGGCTGGAGCCTGTGTAACTGGAAGCTGGTGCTTCCATCCAGTTGGTGCTGGAACATTTAGGGAGTTGGTGTTTCCTTCTAGTGGGTGCTAGAGAAACCAGAGAGTTGGTGCTCTCAAACAAGTTGTAGCTTGTAAAACAGAGGTAGCAGCCTCACATTGAGTCGGTGCTCAATTATAGATGATGTACAAAACTTAAAAGACTGCCTATCATTTCGAAGAAGAAGAGGTTTTCTCCCTTTATGGGTTTCCTCATGAAAAATCTGTCCCTATGTATAACTTATGTGTGACTGAGGTTCTTTACTTTTACTATCCATATGTTGTATATTGTTGATGATCACTTGAAGAAAGATTAATAATGTTTTAATAGACTTAAAATTGTTTAAGCTCAATTACAACTGATTCACCCCCCCCCCCTCTCAGTTGTCTTAGTAATTGTTACACATTATTTTCATCATCCCTATGATCGTTAATGATGTAAACCTATCTGTTTCCTTCAGAGGGGTCAGTGGCTTGAGTTCCTGAAGAGAGAAGGGAGAAGAACTTTTCCTGAGAAAAGAAGTTGCATTTTCCTATGTAAAAACCTTATAAAAAAAGAAGTTCGCAGGTTGCTATATAGGCAGGATGCGAGAATGACCAATTCTCGCAGGTTGCACTATAGCCAGGGTGCGAACAGTTCACAGGTTGCACTATAGCTAGGGTGAGAGAATGCCAGCATGTGGGAAAAACGAGTGTTTTCTCGAATCTTCTAGAAGGAGAAGCTTCTACGGTGAGGTGGTATCTGAATGGTTTGGATCTTACTCGCTTTCATGATTTAGTGGGATCATCCTAACCTCCTCACCTTATCTTCTTCAACTTATAAAAGGAGATGAATTCTCATGGAGAAAGTTAGCTTGAGCTTGGATTAGCTTGTGGGTTCTTGTTCTTTGGCTTGGAATTATTGGCTTGGTTAGAGTGGATTTGAGATTTTCTTTGTCAAGATAGATTGTGAGTAGCTATCAGATCTATGGTTTCAGAATCCTTGGAGCAAGAAGTGTGTGGGGAATGAAGGACAGTTGGAAGGGACCTTACGACATAAAGGCAACGGTTGTAATCTCTCTTTCACATTTAATTTGATACAGTAATATGTTTCTTTCCCATAAAGTTAGATTTGCTTTATTACATAACTCCTTGATCATATGTATAGATTAGCTATTGAATATATTATTTGCTTTCACTTTGGTTGGTTTGTGCTGTTTTGATCTTGACTGCACGAGAGCGCTGGAGCGAAGCAGGAGCAACAAATATTAAGGAAGCAATTACAAGGTATGTCTCTTATTCTCACTTCCAATTTAATTCAATAGTTAGATCTAGGGAAAGCGATATATTATGTCATGTTTTGTTCTAGATCCAGGTGGATCTAGGGAGATCGGTTAGTGTCCGCACCTACGGATTAATACTGAAACAGTAATTTCAACAGGTAGGCCTCGGGATTAGTGTGAACAAAGGGTAGGATATTATTGATGTTGGAGGAAGGGTTGAGCTCATAATCTGAAACTTGTTCAACAGTGACGATCCTCCCATTGTGGAGGAACATCATTGTGTGAAACATGGAAGAGGCGAGAGAGTTCATTTCATACATGTAGCTACACCCAAACAAAATGCTGTAATCGAGTGGAGCGTTGATAACTTCAATGTCAATGAGGATAGTCTTTCCCCCGAGTTCAATGGGGAGATTTTGAAAGATCCCTTCAAGAGAGGATGGTCATCCATCATAATATCTCAGAGTGATGGATGATGGTATGAGCTCGGGGGAAAGATGTTTCTTCCATATGGTTTTGGACATGATGCATGTGGATGCACCTGCATCAATGATGCAACGATGAACTGTGATGTTCCTGATTTTAATCGTTATTTGGAAAGTGACTAGAGCGTGGAGACGGGGTTCCCCACTGTTAAGATCAAAGGTGATGAGTTGAGTGTCAACAAGGTCGACTGCCCACAAGGTGGAAAGTAATGACTTCTTTTGAGTAGGACAGGTTTGAAGGATTTATAAAATGGACATGGCAGTAGGAGATTGTGCCAAGTCATCGACCAGGATGTAATTGTGTGTCTCCCTAGCCTGAGGGTTGTTGATATTTCATCGTAATGGGATGCCAGGAATAAAGAGGGGAGTTTCAATTTTAGGGCATGGAATCATCAAAGGTGGTCCACTTGTGACTGGGGCTACTTTCAAGGTAGTGGGAGCAGAGTCAGGATGTGCATTGTATTGATGAATGTGCGTTTGTAGAAGAACTTCTTCCTTGCTGGTGAGGAGGATAGTGTGATCTATAGAAGAACCTAAGTTGGGATATTGTCCCATCTGTGAAGGGGAAGGATGCATATCTTGTTGGGTGTTCATCACCCCTTGGTGTGTAATAGGGTTTTGCAGCACGACTAGGGGTGGTTTCTGCACATATTGTTGTGGGTCCTGCTGAGGGGCAAGTGGTGTTGGGGGATGTGGTCCATTTCCAGATTCTTTCATCTGTTTAAAGTCAAGAATTTCGTAGCAATGGTGAGTGTAATGGCCATAATCATCGAAAAGGGAACAGGGGAATTTTTTTCAAAGATTGTTGTTATTATTCCCTTGGAATTTGTTATTGTTTCCCCCCTGGGGGTTCTGGTTCCCCTGATTCTAGTTGCCCCTAGCATTTTGTTTCTGTTGGGGGCGATTCCCTCCTAGTCCTGAATTATTTTTGTTTTGTTTTTTTCCTTTCTTTTTGGAATTATTCGACTGATGGGTTAGATTTTTCATATTCAGTTGTTTGAAAGTGTGGACTTGTTGAACGGGAGAGGGATAAACAAAGTTAACCTCGGCTTGTGGTTGTCCTTGTGAAGAAGCAATGGGTTGGGGAGGACCAGGAAATGGGAAGTACGAATTATGTTGTGGCAATGATCCGTAAGGTACATAGGAAGGTGTGGTGCTTTCACTAGGGTTTAGGGTGTAAGAAGAGGTAGATGTGTTTCTAGAACTAGGTTGAACAGTTGGGTGCATCATCGGTGTCAGCGGGGGTCCACTTATGGGTGGAGGGAGGGAAACAGGGTATGGTTGTTGATAAGGGGGAGGAGGATAATAAGGGGGTCCTCCATATACCGATGGATATTGAGGTGTTCCATACATAGGTGGTTGTTGGAGGTGTGGATTGTGGTGTGTAGTGGTACCAATCAATCCATCCATGGAGTGAGACATCCTAGGTTTGTCCCGACCAAATGGAATAGGTCTCAGGGCATCAGGTAGTACCATATATAAGTATTCTAACTGTGAATAAATAAGTTTGAATTGTTGAGCCTTATTGATGGCTTCTTCTTCAGACTGGGGGAAGGTGGCAGCCACATCCTTGGAAAGAAGGGAAACAAGTGATTTTAGAAACCAATTAAGGCATTGTTGCTTGTTGGCTTCATCTTTTCATAGACTACATCACTGACGCCATTCGTGAATGTGGTCAATGATGTGTGTGGAGGAGGTTTGTTTAAACTCTGAGAGCAGTTCGAGAGAATTGTCATGACAGATTGGTAGTTGAAAGAAGTTCAAAAATTCTTTGGCCAAAGATTCAAAGGTCACATGGGACCCAGATTTTTCTTCTACATACCACTTGGCTGATGGGCTAGTGAGTGCACATTGAAATAATCTCAAGAGGATGGATTCATTCATGACGTTGTTTGAAGAGCACCATAAGTGGAAGGTCATGGTATGGTTGGTTGGGTCATCTCCCACTTTTCCTTCAAACTCTGGGATGTCTAAAGGGAGTTTGGTAGGCATTGTAGGCCATGTGGGGTCATGCAATATAGGATCATTGGTGAGTTTAGTCAGATATGGTATGTTGAGGGAAGCCAAGTATGGCATCTGGGGTGGTGGTGGAGGATTAATTCCCATCATGGTGGGAATATTTTGTGTACCTAACCCATGAGGAGGGTTAGTTCCAGCCATGGTATGAGTGGTTTGTGTACCTGACCTGCGAGGGGGGTTAGGTGTGGTTGTACTTCCCCCTTGGGAAGAAGTTTTTCCCCGCTTCCATGTAAAGGAGAGAGAACGGATGGTTGTCCTTGGGAAGTGGACCCAAGTAAACTAGAACCAAGAAAAGCAGATCCCAAGATAGTAGCACTCATAGGGGTGTGACAAGGTGGATTCAATGAGTTGGAAAGACTAGGAACTCCTACTAGAATAAGAAGGATATTTAGCAAGCCTCGATAATGACAGGGATACTGTGGGTCCCCTATGATGTCTGACTAGCAAAGTGGGTAGGTTTAAATGGTGATGAGAGAAATAAATGAACAAGAGTTTTCGTTATAATTTTTTGAACCTTCACGATATATCTCACAATCACATATAATCATACGAGTATCATACATAAATCAATTGGTAAAGAAGCATACATGGGGATAGGTGGATTTTGTCAGCATGGGAGAATAAAGAAAAAAAATGCTCATGTCCTAAAAGACGTAACGCCCTTCGTCTCAAATAGCACTGGACCTTCCAATAGCACTCAACAGTGGGGTCTGAAGCCACCAGAAGAGGAACTAGTGAAGGATAAAGTAATCAGTTATAATGAAGGGTAGAGGGTGCATATCCCAAAAGAGATGGTGATATTTCCCAATAGCCACACAAAATCCGATCAAGGTGCAATTGCAGCCCACAATTTCCACCTAGGTAGATGTCCTAAATTTTGGTCACTAGGTACCTTGGTCAAAGTGCGACATTTAGATTTTAGGCGTAAGAAATGGGTCATGGATTGGATCTTGTCCAAGAGGTGGGTGCCTCAAGGGGGGACACATAGAAAAACCAGACCTCGGCCTTCAACCCTTCATGGGTATCTCCCTACCTTATGGCGTAGGAACACTTGACTTGGAGGATTTAAAAGTTCCCTATTTGTCAACTTCTAATGTTTAAAGATGTGAAAACCAAATAACGGGGAGTTATTTGGATGCATATCCTTGAGATCCTACCTAGACTAAAAAAATTATTTTGGCACGTCCTGTGGAGGAAAACTTAGTGAGTTTTTATAAAAAAAATTAGATGTGTTTGTTTGAGAGATTGGGGGTGTGAACCAATCTCGTTGAAATTAAATGTGAGTGGATAGTTTCGTCAAGAAAAGGGTGGGGTGTTTCAGAAACCCTTTGGAGAAAACTTACTTCAACCTCCATGATTCGAGATGAAAACTATGTGAGTGAGTAGTGTCTTTGTGTGTGAACAAGTGAATGTGTGCCAAAATGTTTAATAAGTGAGGTGTCACCTTGTTTCATGTGGACTTCGTGTGGTCCTTACAAGTCTTGATTACCTAATTTACTAAATGTCATTGGTACAACCTTGCGGAATTTTAAAGCCCCTAGAGAACTAGCATGTGGACATGTGGATCGTTACCAATCCTTTAACTCCCTAATGTGATTTAATCTAAGAAATCTTCAACAAATATCCTTGATTGTGGACATGTGGGCATGTATGGGCCCATTACAAAACCTTTAAACTTCCCTAGTGATGTAATCTAAGAAAGTAGTTTCAAAACTATCCTATCTTTGTAGCATGTGGGCATGTATGGGCCCTTACAAATTTAAGATGTGTTTGAAAAAAAAAATAAGAGGAGTCCTGAGTGGGCTGTTGTCCTCTCCTAAATATTTTGTCTTTTAAGGGAGATGAAATTTTCCCTCAATCATTTTTTTGATTCTCAAGATCGCTCTATGGCACGAGAGAAGAACATACTCAAAGATTGACATTCAATTTCTGGTCCCAATGCAAGTGGTTATATATGTGATATTTGGATGATTCCAACTTAATTTTTGCAATCAAAGCAAGCCATCCATGTGGTAAAATGAGAAAAAAAAGAGGAAAAAATATGGATTTTAACCCCCTAAGTGCCTATGTTTTGACTAATCCTTCATGTGGAGAGGGAATCTAAGTGTGGTGCAGATTACAATGTGCATAGAATCAAGTTTAAGTAGGTTGTGGGCCTTCAACAGATCACAAAAACCCTTACAATGTGTGATTTTCTGGATAGGTGTGTGGGTCGCAGAGTAGATAGAGGCGCATTTGGAACCTATGTGCAAATAAAAAACAAATTATTGACATATATGCGCAAAATGCACTGAGAAACACAGTGAGTTTCACGCACGTGCTCGAAAGACGTGCCTGTGGGTCAAAAATCCTGTGCACATTCTGTTACACGGTCGGGAAGAAAATTTCAGAGGACATTCTCTCAGCTCAGCTCCAAATTTATCTTTTTGTAGGCAGGCATGGGTCGGTTATGGTTCTTGTAAGTTAAATAAACCAAAAATAACTGCTCAAACAACCCAAATGGGGAGGAAATTGATACCTTTCCCCAATGAAGTTGTCAATCTGTTGCATCCCTTTCATCACCTAAATGAGAAAAATAAGGACGCTTACAAGTCCAGTTGGGTTAGTTGGACAAGACAACAATGAATGCAAGAGTTATAAACATCAATCATAAGAAATAAACAAAGAGCTAAGCTAATAACAATAAAAGAAACTAAACTAGAGTGCATAAGGGAAATATAACAAAAAATAAACAACATGCATGCCACCAATGGATAAGTTGTATTAGTGGGGAAACACCAAAGAGAAAGGGAGACTTATGGGTCCCCTCTTCCTCCAAGGGAGGGCTCTTGAACCCCCAATGATTGATCTCTTATTATAAGTAGCAAACTAGAAGGAAATGATGAATAAATCCAAAGTTGATTCACTCAAGAGGTGATGTGAATGGCTAAATGAAATGGTGCTTGTATGCTCTTGATGAAAAAATAGGATCCTCCAAGAGAATATAGGAAGCATAAAAATACAAATGAATTCCTTGGAAATATAGTGCACCCATGGCCTCTTTTTATAGCAAAGCTTTGAGGCATTATTCAAGCAGTATTTAGTGTCAACAAGGGGCTCTTTAGGGCACACCTAGGTATTTGACCAACCCCCCACTCAGATTCAGGTCAAATCGACTCGGGATATGGACCAGAAGTGGGTGGAAGGCCGACCAAAATCATAAATGTGTCGTTCTGAGGTCTGCGCGGAGTTTTGCGTCCACAGTGACGCATCAGGCACATGTGCACTTTTCCGGAGTTTTTTGACTATCGCACATTCACAAGATTCCTTTGTATCCTTAGCACATGATGATTTTATAACCAGATGTATAGTTTTGTGCCCTTTGGAAATGCATTTTTGGGCCATGGATGAACTAATGGGTGTTTGGGGATGTTGGATTCCTGTAACCATTTGCGGATGAAATTTCAGTGATAACACTAACTAGTTAATTCATTCATCTAACATTCACCACATAACAACAATATAGACGTAGAGATTCATTCACATAACACAGGTGTTACCGTGGTTCACCCCCTCCTGGGCTACGTCCACAAAGATCTGGCTCTCAAGATCTTTATTATGGTTCAATAATATGTCACACCGCGCATGTTTACAACATTAGATCCTACACTCCTCAATAAGATCCTTGATCCCTATGAGGCTGACTAGATCACACTAGGATCCTTAGCCTGTGATATAACCCTCGGGATCGAGCCTCTCACTGCTTCCCTAGCTCAACAACTTATTGAATAGTAGATTTCTTACAAATCTCTGCCATCCATTCTCTACTCTCGTCCTCTCTATCATTTCTCTACCTTCCTCCCTTTTCATCCTCTAAGTACTACCTATTTATATTCTTGGCTCATTAGCCATTAAACCCTAAACCTAGTGCCATTAGGTATTCCTTTCATATGTGCCTCACATGTTTCCCTCACACGTGTTACTTTTCCTTCTAGCTGTCCTTTCTTCCTTTCATGCTTCTTTCCCTAAAACTATCATTTTCCCCTTACTGGGTCTGCATCCAACAGCCCCCCAACATCGACATGTGGCTCATCCCAAGCCACCTAATCTTTGTTCACTTCTTCGACAAATCCTGCAAGAGTATGGAACTTATCTGTGAGTTCCCTTGCTTTTGTTTGATCCTACATGATCTTTTCTTTGAGCGCATCCAACACTTGCACTGTAATCTCCTCATTGATCATTTATTCACACTCTTCCTGAATTTGTGCCATGTTCTTCTTTTACTCCTATGCCTACATAATGACTTCCGCTGCTAGCTCTTAAAGAGGTTCCATTTGAGCTTGTCAATCCTTCTTGTGTGTCTGTGCAACTATGAGCTTTTCTTACAGCTTCTTCATGTCCTGTACTCCTTTGAGGCGCTCAGTGATCTTCATCATTTTCTACCTTTGCTTCAGGTCTTGGATAGATGCACTTATCTTTTCCTCTTCCTAGTCCCACTATTGGACCTGTTGATCCTCCTCCATCTTTGTCCATAGTTGTGCTTCTCTATCAAACAAGTCAACAGCTATGCTGACTTGCCATTCTATTTCCTCTATCTTCCTTGCTTCTTCCTACTTCCTTTACTCTTTCACATATGGGGGAGTGGTCGGGATGAGTTGTTCCCAGAGGTTCTTGATCTCCTTCCTATATTTATTGATTGTTTGCACAATCTGATCAATTTTTTGCGTCGTCGTGGGCTCTACTATTTTTTCATTCTTTGAAATTTTGTCATAGGCTACAGCCAATCCCTGCTCGATGTTATCCGCATGATCCTTTTTTTCTTTGGTATCAAACTAGAATTACTTGAGAACCAAATCCAACTCCTCTTTGTTTTCTTTTGTGTGCTGCAATTCTGCTATGTTTGTTCGTGTGTGCAACTACACCTCCTGCGAGACACTAACTTGTAGTTTGTATAGCGCCTCGAATGGTATCCACCTATTGACGGGCGAAATTGACCGCTCGTCAACTGGAGGAGTGAATCTGATCCGGGGTTGTCTATTTAACCAAATCCATTTGGATTAATCCACTCCGACGATTTTAGCGGCTCCGTTAACCAATCTAAGTCCTAAGAAAGTGAAAAAACAAAAAACAAAAGAAACTAACTAAATGACAAACAACTGCTGAAAACTATATACAAATCTAAAATATATTCACAGTTTACTAACTAATATTTATAGAATAGTAGTTATACTTATTAAATGTACAATGTATTTATATGATTAAATCTCTAATATATGTACAGTATTCACAAAATGCAAATTTTGATTGAAATCTGCGAAATCATATATGAATTGATTTATGACAGAGAAGTTATCATTCAGTGTTTTTGATTTTTTATAACTTTTATAAACAAGAAATGAAATGGCAGCTATCTAGTTGAGAAATAAAAATAACAATCAATACAATGTATTTAGACTACAGGAAATTCTTATATTAATTAAACTAATAAAATGAAACTAGCAAACTGACCTGAAGTCTTATCTCATATTCGTCCTGTGCATAGCATCTAATTTTGCTTTTTGATGAGGCCAACCTGCACTAGATCTTACCAATGCTTCTCGTAAATGCGAAGCAGTAACAATTGAATGCTAATGAAAGAACATATAAAGGATGTAGCAACAACAATTTTATAATTTAACAAATGATTACATTAAGATAAATATCGTTGCAAAGATTTGTATACAATTGCTCATTTAATAAAGAAGATTAACCTTCTGATCATTAAATTGGAACAGGATAATTGTTGTACATAATATGAGAGACATAAAACATAGGCATCATATAAATCTAATCATATCAATCTGTAATAAACTGTGATATCTAAAGTAGTCACAATTTAATTGCAAATCAAAATGAGCAAAACTTGAACGAAAATATGATATATCGAAGCTAAAGCTCTACCAACATCAACCTTCCATTCAAGTTTGTCAATCATAAATCCATAGTTTCTGTTCCCAGGTAGCGATCATCTTTAGTTTAGAAAACAATACATTTATATAAGCTACAGGATCAAAACGTTTCCTGTGGAAATCATCAAATCTGTTGCAAAAAATTGTGGGGGATGCAACCTCCCAGATTCTAACAGCCTATTCTAAAACCACACATAAAGAAATAGCATGCTAAGAGATGCCATCAGTGATTCAAATCTTCTTTAGAAATCGTATATACCTGTAAACACATAAGAAAAAACGATTTCAGATTGCATTTTGGTTGTAAAATTCAATAAATTCGAATTTTAGTAACTAGCTACAGAATCTCACAATTATGTTAGCTAGTTATAATTATAACTAGAATCGTATTTAATCAAAATAGACTGGATGTAATCTGTGGAAACAAATCATGCGTTCTAATTTAAAAGGGAATAAAATTATCCTAAATTTATTTTTAAACACCATACCTCAGATTAAGGGATTCATCCTAATCAAGCAATTTTCGAATTCACAATGGCAGTCACTACTTCCATGTTTAAAAACAATAGACCCTGTGGATGTATAACTTGTTGATAGACTGCTTGAAAATCCTTTGGATTGATCAAGGGTTCACAGAAGGCTGAGACACAAGACTGGATGGGTGAGAGGGGTTCTGAGGCACAGGCCTGGAGAGGTAATAAATGTTTCAACAATTGCAAACAGACCAAAACGCACCTTTCAGCCACAGAGAAAATCTGAGATTTGACCTCTAAAGGACGAGCTATATCTCTGTAATGACCCAATTTCTAAGGAAACCTCCCATGAGGAAGGTAAAAGGGATCATTTCGGTTCTGGGTTTTTAGGCGTTTGATCTAATTCAAAACCGTTTTCTCATAATCGCTCACGCAAAAACGTGTCTCTGGGAGGCAATTACGGGGTTAGCCTAAGAAGTCTTCTCGGGCATTATCAAACAATAAAACATTCTGGACACCGTTGGGGTCAATTCTCACTACAGAAGCCATGGCTAACAGCACAAAATCGACAGGGTATTCGGCGATAGGGTTTGACAGAATAGAAACATAGCCATTTGCCCCAAGCTTCCCAACACAATGCAAAGGTAGCTCGAAATGCTATGAAGGAGCCTTAATGTTATGCGTGCGAGGACAGTGGTGTAGATCGAGGCCATGCAAGAACATCATATCAGGCTGTACTTTCACTTTGGTGTAATGGTACATACAAATCATAAAATTTAAAAACCATTATATGCATATCCAAAAATTCGATCAAAATATCAAATGAACAATTGCATACCCACGATTTGACCAAAAAAGAAAAATCAATATGTCAATAAACCATTGCATCAAAGATTTTATAAATCAAAACCAAATTAACAATAGTCAAATACTAAATGGGTGGTGTTTTGATACATACGTAACCAATGGTGTGTTTGAGGCCAAGGATTTATACCATGAAAACAACCATGCTCATAACTAAATAAAACAAATCGACGGTAAACCACATGAAAATTAACCCTTTGATGAAATCAAACATGAATTCCAGTTGTTTCATTTTCATACTTGCAGTTATGAAAACGAAATTGAAAAGCAGGTATGTAGAAAGTGATGAATAATGGTGTTGTTTAATGAGAAAGGTTGTGACAAGTAATGAGAATTAAAAACCCGGTGTAGGCAGCTTGTAAAAATAGAGATTAGTATGGCTGCCAACAATCCACCCCATTACCAACTATATTTTCACTAGATATTTCAAGGGTTTCTAGCCTATAATATAATCCATGCACAACATGCTAAGTCTAACATGAAAATTCGATCTTTCCTATGGTATATTTTGGATCATATCCTGCAAGCTCGACATAGCCTTGGCTCTTGCTTCTGATGTTGTGGGGACTGACTCTATTCCTCTGCCTACCCTCTACATTTCTATGATATGTTATAGGATTTTCCTCATGTCAGCCAGCTCATCCTAAATCCGGTCCCTTTGGTTTTGGGCATCTTCAAACTCCTCAACTGCCCAATCGTGGACTCTTCCATCCATGAGGTTTGCATTGTCCTCTGTGATTGTATATTCTGGTGGAATTTTGTGCACCTTGGACTTATTGCATGCACCCCGATTGTGTATGATCGACCTCTTTTTTTGGCGTTGTTCCTATTGGGTAGCACTGGATGTGGTCCCATGTGTTGTCTCAGCATCTTTTTCCTGTTCTTACGGTGCCTGGGTGGTGTCCTTTTTCCCTTCTTGGGTACCTTTCTTTGGCGCACCCCTTTCTTATCCAGTGCCAGTTTCTGACTTGGATTTGGCTTCTGGGGCATCGTTTTGTCTCCTACAGGTGTTTTTTATTTCCCTTCATCAACCTCCTTATTTGTGGACATCTCTTGAATCAGAACTGGAACTCTCCAGTCATCTTGCCAATCCTTGATGGCCATTTCTACGTCCTCTTCCTTGATGCAATATCGTAGTTGTAGACATTCCTTCTGGGGATCCATTCGTTCTTGGATCTAGACAGTATGCCTGGCCTCTTTAAAGTTGGTGATGTCTTAATATTGCATTATCACTTCTGGCGTAATCCACCAAGTGTTGGAAATGATTTCCTATAGGCCATTGTAATATCCTGCAAACATGCCTGCATTTTCACTTTTGTTTTTGGAGTCTGAAATGGTCCCCAATGATAGGTATTGCGTTGTGCAAAAATGAGTGGTTTTCTCAAAAAAGTATGTATACTTAGGCTCCCTCCATCTGACCAAGGAAATCAGGATGAGTAGCCAAGAGTAATGAAACTCTGTCCCCAAGTCTTGCGCGTCTTTGCAGTTCTCAAGGAATAGGTTTAATAAGTATGGGGCCTAGCTTAGCATAGTGGCTCCTGCGCACTGTGTTGTAGCTACGAAAACCCTAGAAGGGACTTCCTCCTTGCGGCATTTCCTAAGAAACTTGCATGCCATGAGTTTGGTGGCCAACCTTTTTTTTTGTGTCACTGATGTGCTTGATTATGATTCCGCACGACCCTATTTTTGTGCCATATGTATTCTTTATTTCCTTGGCCAACGCCTTTTCCTTTTTCTTGTCATCGAGGAACTGCACAAGGCTCTCACCCTGATATGGAAGCCCTGTAATAAACACAATGAGATCTACGTCTATCAAGACAAGCTCCTCCAACTATAGGTACCCTTCGTGGGTAACTTCCATTAGCTTCTTGATGCAATTATTTATGTTGCGGCCCCTTCCAAAGTGTGGGATATCCAATAGGTTTAGAATCTTGGTGTTGGCCAGTGTTGGCATAGAGGGGAAAACCTAGGATTCAACGATCAAGAGTGCACCAACAAAACCCTAACTACCGACCCTTTCAGCAACACCTACGAAGCAGATGAAGTCTCACCCAAGGTAGAGGCAGGGGTGGTTGCAAGACTCAGGTGTCTACAAACTTAGTTGGGGGACAGATATATGATTATACTACTTAAAAAACACTTAGCATCAGTCAACCATTAATATCCAACCCTTATTCTACTTCACAGATAGCACATAGCATCGCAATATTCACTAGATCTACAGTATCTCAGCACTTAGCAACAATAATACACTAGGTCCTGCAGATCAGCACTAAGCACTCACATATACATCAGATCTAACAATCATATATATCTAAGAAGCACAAAGCATAAGTGAATATATCAAAATCACATAGCATAAGAAGAGATAAACACAATGAATCAAAGAATAGAGCATTACACACAAATTTACATGGTTCACCCCCACCCTGGGGCTATGCCCACCAACTCTTCTTCTTTATTAGTATATTCAGTCGTCAGTTACAACACGAAGTACAAAAACTCTTCTTTGCAAAGGACAGAATATCTTCGCAACTCGCTATATCCTTCTTCCTTACACTTCAGCACAAAGCCTCTTACAACAACTTGCACTTAGCCTTGCGATCTTCTTAGGATCATGCACAGAGAATTTACAATCTACCTCCGATCACACAGATCTAACTCTTAGCACTAAGCCATCTACCATACATCCCATATATGTGCTTCCTCTCTTATTCTATATAGCCTAAACATCTATTTATACATTACAAAAGTGGGCCTAAGAATGGGTAAACCCACGGGCCGACATCCCTTTCCCATTACATTAACCCAAAAACCCTAATAGGGGACCAAAAGTGGACTGATACGCTTCACTTGGTAGTCCTTATTTGACTAGATTTCACAGTTCCAAAATAGGTCAAAATGACCCAAGTTATCCCAAAACTTGGTCAAGGGCCAACAGGCCCCCAACACTCACCTATGACTCATCTCAAGTCACTCTGCTCTATGAAATTATGCTTCAAAGGTCTCGAGCTTGGCTTGAGTTTCTTTGACCTACTACTTCATTGTGGCCTCCTTCTAGGTGAATTCCAAGATCACTGTGTCATTTACTGGTACTTCCAGGCGTTGTTCTGCAATGATAATGACTTGCTTAAGTTCTGCTTCCTGGCTTTCGATATCATCAAATAATATGCATGCCTTGTCTTGCACCGGTTGGATTTTTTGAGTTACTTCCATGACCTTGCTCTGGATCATATGTATCTATTGTTGAGTTGTGCATTGTTCATGAGATTGTTTTATTCTATCCACTGTAGATAGAGCCTTCAATTGTGCCTGTAATGTATCTGCATGCTACTTTTCTTCCTGGAGTTGTGACTCCAATGCCTGTAACTCCAGGTTCTCTATAAGGCTCTCACAGATTTGGGAACTCTGGTTACTAAGCTTCTTTCACTCCAAGGCAAGATCTTTTAATCGGTCAACTGTGCTCTGAGCAGTTGCGTCTCACTGGTCTCTTATCTCTTGGGAGGTCTCGGGCACAGTGCTGAGTTCTAGATCAACAATGCATTGTTGCAGCTTCTGTATAATATCTTCATGCTGGGCCACCTTTTGGGGAACTCTCTCTTTAGCTGGTACTTTGATAACAGTCACAGAGCAGAGTGCTCTGTCGACTAGTTCCTTTACTTCAAGCTTCTCTGCGAGAAACTGTTCCTTGTTTTTTTGTAGCTTTTCTTTCTCTTTATCCCACTATACTTGAAGAGAAAGTTTTTCTCTTTCGGTAGCACTGCGCTGCTCGAAAAGTACTCCTTGTACCTATGTCAGAGCCTGGGTGGTTTGTGTTGTGTATTCATAAGCTCATCGAAGGCGAGCTTCGACCATGTCAACAATCTGGTGAAGTCGGGTTGGTTCGTCTCCTGGTTCTACTATCCCTACTGTCAGAGGCGTGATGCATAATGCACAGCTGAACTAGAGTGCCTGCTGAACTCCTTGGAGTTCAATCTCTATATGGTTATACATCTTCTCCTGCTTCTCTATTATCTTCTTTGAAGCATCATTCACTGTTGCAATGATGAAATCAAGGTCATCCAATGTGAGGGTAGTTCGCATCTTGGTCACAGGAGTCCTAGGCTTCTTTCTAGAGGATGCTTTCAGAGGTGAGACCTTCCTTTTCTTTGACAAGTCTTCTTCATCCCTAGGCAGTGGTACTTCACCTTTTTGTTGTTCAATTTCTGTGCCTTCTATCTCCTCGCCACCACTTCCTTTGTCTGGTTTGATAGAGGCAGTCCTTACAGATGCACTATCTACTTCATGAACCTCCTCAGGCTTTTTCATTTTGCTTGGTCCTAGTGTGTCCAGTACAGTCTCTGGGCTATCAACATTAGAAAGCTCTGCGGGGTTCACTAGAATGAGAACGTCAGCTGACCAATCCTTGGTGATATCTTCGAGGTCTTCTTCAGTAAACTTGTAATACAACTGCAACTATTTCTTATGTTCATCAGCTTGCATTGTTATATACATGAAGTGGAAATCCGCGCCAAACTTCATTAAGGGTCTGAATTTGTGGAGCATATTTGGGGTAATGTGAGGCATAGCCTAGATGGCAGTCTTCATTTGGTTGTAGTATATGTGGAAGAAGACATTCGACTGTCATTGCTTGTTCATATCGGTCAAGTACCACAAGGTACTGAACCTCGCAGACAAAGGTTCAAATGGATCGGTCTATGGAAAAGTGGCACCCTCTGGCATCTCCCATGCTATGAAGGTGATTAGTACGAGAAGCCAAATGAAATGGAACTCATACCCTTGGTCTTGTGCTTCCCTGCAATCTAGTTCAAGCTGATTTACCAAGTACTTTTCCCAATTCATCTGCAGACCCTCAACGCACTTCCCTGCAAGGTCAACAATGAATCTAGTTACTTGGGTGGGCCAGTTCTTGTGGACTAGCTTGCCTGCGATCAACTGATAGGAAAGGCTCACTGCACCACTCTGAATAGAGGATACCTTGTAGCCTCGTGTGTCTTTATTGACATCGCCATGGGCCTCTTTGATCTTCACTGCTAGTGCTCTATCGATGGTCTTTCTATGATAGAATTCCTGTGGATTAGGTCCTTTCATGCTGAGTCCTGTGATTCGATTAATCAAGGTGGGATCCACTATGAAAATGTGGTTCAACCATAGGTAGGCCCCGTGATAGTAATACAAAAGTATCTTTACGCATGCATTCACCTCCTGGTGTCTGCCAAAGTGTGGTATCTTCATGACATTCAACAACATTGACTACGCGAGGTTCTGGGTACAAGACTGTGGGATTATCTTTGAGTTCTTTCCCTTCGTCTTTGTTAGATACTTGTGTGGAGCGAGCATACTATATAATTTCCGGTCACCGAGGTTGAAGTCACTAAACTTCAACGCTGCAAGTTTGTCCTGATCGGCATGAATTGCGTGCACCCCTTTTGGCAGGTACGCAGTAACCATAGCATACTCGAATTCTTGAGGCACACTGGCACGGTTGATTTCACCACGCAGAGGGGGTAGGTAAGCAGGAAAAATGCTCAGAATTAGTTTACCGTTTGCCAAATTGTCTTTATGTTTAGTACGCTTCTCGTCGACCTATCGAGACAATCCTGCTCGGGTAGTGGATGGAGAAGATGTTACTCCTCTTGTCGATGATTCTTTGACTCTAGTGGACATTCCTCTTTTTGACATGACTCTCTCAGTCATTAAATCAAGGAGGACTTCTGTGACAGATTCTTTGACTACGGTGAGTTCGTCGAACATATGCGCATGAAATAAATAAGTGGGGTCACATTGATCTTGGGCACTACACGAAAATGAATAACAAGGACATGATGGTCACTATAGACACTTGCTAGTCTTTGAGCTTCAATTTCTCAGTTGGAAAAAGTTTTCTTCGGGCATGGCACGATGAGATAAATAGGTAATCTCAACAACGGTCATATTGCAATGGGTATGGGGCCTCCGTTAACTCTGTTTTATCCATTCTGGCGTTGTCCAACGGTCTGGTGGTGATCCTTTAATGATTTTTTGTCCGTTTCAGGAAGAAGTTGAACGGGTATATCGGTCCAATGACTATATTTATTTTCCATGGCGAAGTGACCCATGTCATTGTTCTGATATCTCGGCAAAGCTAACATTTTGTGAAGTTTCTTTTTGTGAGGTTCCATCTGGAATCTCCTGCAATTTCGCCCTCTTCTTATTTAACTTTCTAGATTTCTTTCCAGTGAGCTTCATATCAGTAGTTCTTTTCCCATTCTGATTCCTATTTTCCTTGGATATAGTCACTTCGCGCTGCTGATTTTCTTTCTTAGGGTTCAGGTATAACATCTCTTCTTTATCTGAGATAGAAACTTCAGTCTTTTGTGAGTCCTCTGACGTTCTGATAACTTTGATGTCTGGGTTCCTAGTGTGATATGGATTTGATCTGTTCGCATGTTCTTCAATCAACTGTGCAATCCTTCTAGTCATGAAGTCTTTTAACTCTTGTCTCTGTTGTTCTAAAACTTTTTCATCTTCCTTCTTTCTATCTTGATCTCTTTCAATCCAAGGATTTCCAGGTAACATAGTAAATAGGGCGTTGTCGTCAATGAATTTGATAATCTCAAAATCTTCCTCTGTCGAAGTTCCATTGGAATTCATAGATATTTGAGTGAGCCTTCCACATAGGTTTAATAGTTTTCCTATGAATAACCCTATTCCTCCTAGAGATGGAGTCATAGCAGGCCTCCCTATATATTCCCAAATTTTTTCTATCATAACATTCACTTGTGTTTCCTCATCCAAAACACAGTCAATGTCGAAGTCTCCTATTCTTACCTCGATGCATTATTTGTCTTTAAAGATCTTTTCTAATCTAACATGTCGGTGGTCATTCAAGGTGTCTTTCATCTGTAGTAACATATTCTCTGATTCTTTCTGGGGTTCTACTATTTCTGGATCTACTTTAGGGTTTTCTTCATGCAAACTCATTTTTTCAAGCTTAGAAATCATTCTAGGGCAATCCAATACTTCGTGATCTAGAGATTTGCAACAAAGAAAACTAGGTTTTCCACCAGGGAATTCCTTAGCTAGATGTCTCGGTCTTCTGCAACTGTAGCATAGGGTCAATCCTCTCTTTCTTTTAAATGATCCATGACCTCTTTTGTACTACGCACTAGGATCATGGTAGTTAGCCTGCAAAAAATTCTTTCTAGGATCCTGCATCCATTTGTTAGTCAAAACATTCTTTCTATGCAAAGGTATAACATATCTATCACTATTCTTATCAGATCTATTCATATCAAATCTTCTTTCATCTAACAATGCCCTAGTTTTCAAGATAGGACAAAATCTATCAAGCATACCTAGATCCATGCTTTTGGAAACAAAAATTTCTACTAGTCTTACTTTTACAGAGCACAAAGATTTCAGATCTAGAACTTTCTTACCTTTGTCAGAGCACCGAACTTACATATCTTACCTCTTTTCTGTAGATATGAACTCTTTCTTTCATGATCCCCCACTTTTTCTTTTCTTAGGGCACAAAGCATTCTGATCTTGCTACTTTTCTTCAAATCTATCCTTCCTTCTTTATTTAGCACAGAGATTTTCAGATGAAGTGGAATATTGTGCACTAGGGTACAAATCCACACACAGAGCTTCCATGATTTCTAGATTGAATCTTTGCACGAAGATTTTCTTTCTCAAGTCCCAGTGGTCACAGTTTCAGATCTTGATACTGCGCACTTCAGCAGTAGATCTATGCATAGAGATTCTCTTTTCCTTACTTCAGTTCCCAGCAATCACAGTTTCAGGTCCAAACAACAAAACCATTTGTTGACATAGAGGGGAAAACCCAGGGTTCAACACTCAAGAGAACACCAATTAAACCCTAACTACCGACCCTTTCGGCAACACCTGTGAAGCAGATGAAGTCTCACTAGAGGTAGAGGCAGGGGTGGTTGAAAGAGTTAGGTGTCTGCAACCTTAGCTGGGACACAAATCTATGATTATACTACTTACAGTGCACTTAGCATCAATCAACCATTAATATCCAACCCTTATTCTACTTCGCAAATAGCACAGAGAATCACAATATTCACTAGATCTACATTATCTCAGCACTTAGCAACAATAATACACTAGGTCCTTCAGATCATCACTAAGCACTCGCATATACATCAGATCTAACAATCATATATATCTAAGAAGCACAAAGCATAAGTGAATATATCAAAATCACATAGCATAAGCAGAGATAAACACAATGAATCAAAGCACAGAGAGTTACACATAGATTTACATGGTTCACCCTGTTATCGGACAAATTGGTAGGTGCGGACACTAAATGATCTCCCTAGATCCACCTAGATCTAGAACAAAACACACAAGAACATGATGCTTTCCTTAAGTTTTAAATATTGGATTTACTAACTAAAGAGGGATGGGTGACATACCATTTAAATGTCGCTTCCTCTCACCATTGCCAATAATTCCATCCTAGCTCTGTTCCAACGCTCATACAATGATGAACCTGCAAAAGAATGCAACCAACCAAGGTGATAGAAATAGCATAAACTCAATATAACCCTATGTATGTGATCAAGGAATCATACAATAAAACACAACAAGCTTTATAAGAAAGAATCATATTACTGTATCATATTAAATTTGAAAGAGATATTACAACCATGGCCTTGATGTCGTAAGGTCCCTTCCACTTTTGTTCTCCACACACTTCCACTCCAAGAACTTTGAGAGCATAGATCTGATAGCTACTCACAATCTATCTTGACAAAGAAAATCTCAAAGCCACTCCAACCAAGCTGATAATTCCAAGCCAAGAAAAGATAACCAAAGCTAAACTGAGCTAACTTTCTCCATGAGAACTCCTCTCCTTTTATAATTTGAAGAGGATAAGGTGAGGAGGTTAGGATGATCCCACTAAATCATGAAAGCGAGTAATATCCAAACCATTCGGATGCCACCTCACCATAGAAGTTTCTCCTTCTAGAAGATTCGAGAAAACACTTGTTTTTCTCACGTGTAGGCATTCTCGCACCCTGCCTATAGATAAACCTGTGAACATCTCGCACCCTCGCTATGGTGCAACCTGTGAGAATCAGGCATTCTCACACCTTGCCTATATAGCAACCTGCGAACTTCCTTTTTTGCAGGGTTTTTACAAGGGAAAATGCAACTTCTTTTCTCAGGAAAAGTTCTTCTCCCTTCTCTCTCTAGGAACTCAGGCCACTGACCCTTCTGAAGGCAATAGATATGTTTACATCATTAATGTTCATAGGGATGACGAAAATAATGTGTAACACACCCCCACCCTGGGGCTACGTCCACCAAATATTCTTCTTTATTAGTATATTCAATCGTCAGTTACAACACAGAGAAAAAACACTCTTCTTTGCAAAGGACAAAAGATCTACGCAACTCGCTAGATCCTTCTTCCTTACACATCAACACAAAGCCTCTTACAACAACTTGCACTTAGCCTTGCGAGATTTTTAGGATCATGCACAAAGCATTTACAACCTACTTTCGATCACACAGATATAACTCTTAACAGTAAGCCATTTTCCATATATCCCATAGATGCGCTTTCTCTCTTCTTCTGTCTAGCCTAAGAAACTATTTATACATTATAAAAGTGGGCCTAAGCATGGGTAAACCCACGGGCGAACATCCCTTTCCCACTACATTAACCCAAAAACCCTAATAGGGGCCCAAAAGTGGACTGAGACATTTCGCTTGGTGGTCCTTCTTTGACTAGCTGTCACAGTTCCAAAATAGGTCAAAATGACCCAAGTTATCCCAAAACTTGGTCAAGGGACAACAACCAGTTCGGCTGCCCACTATTTCGATTGGAAAATTGGCTCATCGAAGGGTCCTATACCCACGTTTTCCAAGTAAACTTGGTTTTCAAACTTAGGAAACTTGTCCATGTTGGTCACATTGTGATTTGAGTACCGTACTTTTTCCATGTATCCTAATAGGTTAGTCATGATATGCACCCCTTCCAAAATACGATGTAAGACTATCATTTTTGCATACTACATGCACGATGATCTTGATATTGGTTTCTTGCCATTCCGTTGTGGTGGATGACTCAAGATTCCAGCTTCCATTGATCTCTCCTCTATATACACATATGGTCGGCCAGTGACATAGTCTACTATACCCTCCTATTGTTGCTCCAACATTGTTGTGTGTGACCTTTCTGGCATGACCGCTTCTGTCTAGTTTGGGACAGTCCCATTAACCCTCAGATTTTCTTAAGGGTTTTCAGGGCATGAAGGAATCCCTGCATCCTTGGCCTACTGTCTTTTCCAACAACTTCCAATAAAGAATTTTGTTGATCCATATTTTCCGACTGTTCTATTCTAGGAAATATTTTCTCAATATCTTATTCTAGTTCTATATCCTCTAAAGAAAATCTTTGGATGCCATTTTCTATAAGATTATCTTCTTCCTCTTGCACTATTTTTTTCCTTTTCTTTCTTACAGGCAGCTTGTGTGAACTGTCAATTTTTCCAGGGGCAGGATTCTTCTCTCCCCCTCCACTATAACTATTGTTGACAGTCTTTTTAATTGGGTGGGTTGCTGGAGAATTTCACATGGATGTAGTATTCAAGGGAGTAACAACTGGAGATTAAGCACTTCTTTCACTGGGACCTTTTCCCCTTTGCTTGTAAAAATAACTACTGCTAAGTAATGTTTCTAGATTTCCATCATTGTGTACATGAGTTCTTTGGTTGTTACCCTCTTCTTATTCATTCAAGATAGTTGAATAAAAGAGTTATTGAACCCCACAGAAAGAATATGTCCAACAAATATTTTATTTGTATCAAAACCTTTGATATTTTCAGCATACTTTAAACTCACATTGTTAAAATGATTTGAAAATTTGTCAATTTTATTTATATTTATGAATGTGAACTCTCCAATCTTCCATGGCAGGGGAATGAATTGTTTTTTCCTTTTTTCATCTAAAAAATGTAGCCATAATTTGTATTGTCTTTCCACCTCTGTAACAAATAGTTTGTCAGATACATGATATGGGAGAAAAGAAGGATTCTCTTTCGAGAAAAATATCCTTATGACACGATTCTCCATTTTTTCTATTGTCCCTTTTTCCTCTAAAACTATTGTAGCTTGATAAAATATCCTTGAATTGTTTTCACCCAATAACAAAATTTTTAAGACTGAAACAAAATTATTATAAACTTCATAGAAAAATAGAGGGGTCTTATATCTCCACAATTCCTGATAATAAAAGGTAACTGGATCTGTTTTGAAATTCACCAACTTACTTATGGTTAAATTTGGAAATTGACAACAATGCACAATAGAAAATACCAAGAGGCCATAAAGAATTTTCTGTCCTTTTTATAGTGTGATAAATGGGACAAGATTTCAATATAAATGAGTTTTCCCCAATAAAAAATGGCATGTTCCTGTACTGTAAAATACATAATATATAAAATCATGTGAGATATAGAAGAAGTGCTTTCTTGGCTTGTCAACCTGGTAATCGATAAGGGTTTTTAAAAGACTCAAACTAGTTTTTGGTTATGTCTTTTGGGATAGATGCAAGATTCTCCAAATATTTTGGCAGGAGGTCAATCCCATTGTTATGTTCCTTCAATAATTCTCTACAATCTTCACCTCTAAAAGTAAGATTCATCTCTAGCAGCTTTAACATCTTGGGAAAACCTTTAGGTGAAAGAGAGATTGAAGAATGATCCTGGAGATATATAATTATTTGAATTGGAACGTACTTGTCCACACACCATGCAATGAGTTCCTTACCATCAAAAACCTCAGGAACACACCCAACACGAGCGATTCCAGATACCAAAATTACATCTTTCTATGCAGGAGGAGAGGAATAATAAAAATATGATTTTGACCATGAGAAGTTATAGTCTTCATGACCAAAGATATTCAGAGTATCACCACAGATTTGTTGTCTAGATGATGCTGCCATAGGTTGACGAGACTATTTCTTCAACTGGATAATGACCTCAAATAAATATTTTCGGAAAGATAATGATAATTTAGTCCTTTAGAAAATGAAGATTTAATGAGATTTAATGATTAATTCCTCGATACGTTTTCCATTAATGGTGATATTTTCGAGTCCTGCACAACAGTTGTTATCATTAAACAACACTTAATTCGTATCAGGAAAAGCAACAAAATGGTGAGGATGGACGAGAGAGATTTTGAATATAAAAATTTTCATGAACCCGTGAACCCGCGGTGTATAGATGATCATAAATATACTAAGTGTAGAAAGATGGTCGGTCGGACTTGCATGCAAGAGGAATAAAATACTTTGGAGATCGACACCCATGACACAGATGATGGTCAAAATGTAGATCACCAAACTTGGGGTGCAAAGTGAAGGTCACAGAAAATGGAGGATGAAGGCTTGAACCCACGAACCTGCGTAATTTAAAAATTGATAAGTGTAGTAGCGAACTTATGACATGAGCAAGTGGGTAAAGATAAAGGCTTGCCAACCTACAAACCTAGGAATCACTAAAATATGACTAAGTATAGTAACCAGAAAGGGAGAGAAGAAGGGATAAAAGAAAAGGGGAAATAAGGGAACATGTAGAAGAGGGAAAAGAAATGGAAAAAAGAAATAGGGAAGATAAAATGTGGAAGGAAAACAAGGAAGTATGAAATGATCTCAACAAAAGGTAGGGATTCTTCTTTTATTGGAGGAGAATGACCTCAAATAGTATTTTGAGGTTGTGGTCGCAACTCTTACTAATCCGCAAAAATTGGTAGTGAAGAAGAAGAAGGAAGTGAAGGCCAAGTAGGTGTTTCTAGAATTGGTGAAGGATCCCTTGATTCTGTACATTGCTAAGAAGAAATATGCCAAGGAAATGTATGATTCTTTGGTTATTCTATACCAAAATAAGAATACATGTATGTTTCTACATTCGAAACATTGGATTCAAGTTGTTAGGATGTCAAGTGAGGACATGGTTGTGAATTATTTTATGAAGATTACATAGATCTGAGATCAACTTGCAATGATTGGCGAGAAAGTACATGATGTTGAGTTGGTGAATGTAGTGTTGAGATTTATTCACATTTATTGGGAACCTTTTGTGCATGATATCTATGTGTGAGAGACAATGCCATGGTTTTATAGACTATGGAATGATTGTATTCAGGAGGAGACACAGTTAGAGTTCATGGATGGTTTGAAGAAGATCCATGATGAGAACTTTTCTCTTGCCATCTAGGCAAGGAAGGGAAAGTTCAATAATATTTCCAGTGGAGAGTCGACCGCTCAAGATGTCAAGAAGAACAAGGACATGAGAAAATTCAAGTGTTTTGCATGTCACAAGTTTGGAAATTATGTAGGGAAATGTTATCACAGGAAGAAGGGGGGAAATGAAATGCATTCAGAGGTAGCTGCATTCAAAAATTATCAATTGGATGAGTTTTACAAGAAGTTTGAACATACAGAGTTCTTGCTTATTTCCCATACTTACTTGGGAATTATATTAGATAGTGCATGGTTGATAGATAATGGAGCCAAATGTAATATGAAAAGAGCACGAGAGGTGTTCGAGAGATTCACGGAGTATTTCTCAGTGATGCATGTGGAATTTGGTATGGGGACCAAGCATGCAATGAATGGATTTGGAACAATGTCATTCCGAATGGAGTCAGGAGGAACATCAAGAGTGTTGGATGTGTTACGGGTGCCAGAAATCAAGAGGAGTGTGATCTCAATCTCAGTGATTGAGAAGAATGGATTGGACATAGCATTCTAGGATGGATAGGAGCTTATCATGCCTAGAGGATCTAGCTCAAAAAAGACAGTCATCTTTGGAGTTAGAGAGAGAAAATTGTATAGGATAAAGGGCCAGACTATGAGACTAATTGCTAGAAACATAGTGATAGAGAATAGGAAGCAAGTAGGTCTGAAGGTTGAGAAAATTAGAGGGATTCAACCTTTAGGCTCAAATGAGAAGGAGAATCCTTCCAATTCAGTCAGTAAGGAGTCATGGTACGAGATGGCCATGTAGGATGCTCAGGAATAGGAGAATTCTACGAGCATGTTCAGAGACATTGTTCTTTGGAGATAGGTCAGACCATCATGACAGGGATAGCTTCTAATGTTGGATTACTGAGAGGGGGGTGAATCAGTAATAGTGTAATTATAATCCTTTTTCTTCAAAAGTTATATCAATGTAGAATTATTATCCAATAATGAGAAGTAAGAAATAAACAATCACACACATACACAGTACACCAATGTTTTACGTGGAAACCCAAATCGGGAGAAAACTATAGAATGTGTTTTCTTATATGTCTTGAAGAACTACATTCATTGGAAGCACCAACTTCCTTTGTTTTCCAGCTGCAACTAGAAGGAGGCTCCAACCCCCTAATTTCTCAGGCTACAAACTGGGGGAAGCTCCAAATCCCCAATTCTCTGGCTAAAACTAGAAGGAGGCTACAACACCCTATGTTCTCCAGCTAAAACCGGAAGGTGTCTACAAACACCTGTCCTTTCCCCATCCTACCACTCTGAAGTAGAAGTAGAATGATGGAACCATTGTCACACTATCATTGTGAGATATACCACTGTAAACTTGTACCAATAAATATGAACCATGCATCAACCTGTACCTCAACCTATAGTCAACCTGTACCATAAAAAAGTACATCAACCATGCACCAACCTCTACCAAACAACCTGTAATCAACCTGTACCATAAACAAGTGCATCCAACCATGTACCAAGTATGTACCTCAACCAAAATACCTCATCAATTTCATCATCCAAATATGATTTGTATCTTTGTAATAGACCTGGTGTATATGATCACATTCCTACAAACCTTCATTAACTTTAACAACAAGAGACTAGCATTTTCATCAAACTTTTCTTTAGTCTCACATGCCTAGTTTTGGATTAGTCAACAACCCTAACTTGAAGTAATAATACTTTGAACCTGTAATGTATAAAGATATGAAACTGATAAACAATGTTATCCAGTGTGGTTTATGCAATTCCTCTAAGTTTCACTACTTGGAACCTCTCAAAAAAGGAGTTATAGTAAAAATGGCATACCTTGCTGAATTCTGGCTTATTCTAGAGAGTGATCTTGTAGAGCGTGAACCACAAGAAATGTTTGTTGAATTGATAGGAAACTATTACAAATCATACTACAGATTGTACCCTAACCAACACATTTGGTCTCACTAAATTTGGATCTGTTATAAAGAAGTTATGACGTTTTTACCCTAAACACCTATTTTTGACTAGTTTCAGGACTAGCCACAAACCCTATTTTTCACGGAGTGTAACTCCCAAAATACAATGACCCACAAGTTGAATTGTTTACCACATATAATTGGTTATGTTTTATCAATGGAATAGCAGTTTCACAGTCTGAATCATTATATAAAAAATGTTATAGAAAAAATGGTGACATGATCTGTAAATAACATACCTTACAAATAACTATCAAAAGAATTTATCATTCCTTTCATTTCAGCCTTCTTTTATTCACCTTCCCTCAGAAATTTGGATT
The DNA here is from genome assembly GCA_009831015.1 of Picea engelmannii. Lineage (NCBI taxonomy): Eukaryota > Viridiplantae > Streptophyta > Pinopsida > Pinales > Pinaceae > Picea > Picea engelmannii. The sequence goes on from ML789534.1 coordinate 167,420, forward strand.
AGATATCTTTGGTTACCTAAAAAACCTATAGATATTCAATATTCTCAAGTGTGATTAAAATGAGAGAGCCTTGCCTCTTATTTATACTCTCCAAATAGCTTCCTTAAAAACATCTTCTAGGTCACTTGGCCCACTTTCCTTATTTTAGGGTTAATCCACTTCTAATTTATCCATTACATTTATTATTGAAATAATTTATGTTGTATTCACTTTGAATTATAATACACTCATCACTTAACTTTATTATTTACCTTTAAAAATCTCTTAAACCACTTTGATTACTTTGACCTTTTGGGGCTTCTAGATGACATATGAGGGTCCTCCAACTTCATAAGGCCATAACTCTCAAACCACGAGGAGTTATGTGACATTCCACATACCAATAGAAATGGAATGACATGTACTAACCATATAGAATAGTATTAACTTCAAATATATAAAAAATAATACCGTTATCCATCAAACAAATGTGGGTCCATTACCCAAACCTGGGTTCTCCAAATTCACATGGTCATAACTCTCTAACCATGAGAAGTTATGTGACATTATACATACCACCGAAAATGGCATGAAAAGAACTATACATATAGGATAGTTTCCCTGGAAAATTCATTGTCCTTCATCTCATTATTCCACAATTAATCATGGGTTCTCTTACTCCGCAAAGCGTCCTCCCGTGAGGGATTTCACCATAAGGGGACCACTTTGGAGTTCATCCATATTTACTTCTTATCAAACATGATAAAAAAATAATGATTCATATTTACATTAAACAATATTGGGTCCATTACCCAAACCTTTGTGCTACGGGGCTTTCTTCAAGGGTTGACATCAATGAGAACCAACCTTAATCAACAATATCCCCCTTTGGCATTGATGGCAACACTCTGATGCGATACTAAAATCATATCACTCATGCTCCTCCTGGAACCATGCCCCTGCCCTCTGCATTTGATAAATCTCTCCCCCTTTGTCATCAATGGCAAAGATATCTTTCCATCTGGGGCTGCTCCCCCTGACTGAACTATCCTCTTATGGTGCTTCCTCATGTAAATCTAAGACATATAAAATAAGCATTCAAAAAGAATTCATTTTGGAGTAGAAATAACTCCAAGTCTTTGGTGAAGATATTCAAAGGCTTCCCATGGAAGTGGTTTTGTAAAGATGTCTGGCACTTGTTCTTTTGTGCCCACATACTCAACTTTGATGTTCTTTTCTGCAACCTGTTCCCATAAAAAGTGATACTTGATTGGAATGTGCTTTGTCTTGGAGTGAATCACTTGGTTTTTTGAGATACCGATGGCACTTGTATTATCACAGTATATTGGAATGGGCTCATCATACTCAACCTTTATATCTGTCAAAGATTTTTTCATCCAAAGAACCTGTGTACAACATGTTGTTTCTGCAATATACTCTACCTCAGCTGTAGATAGAGATATTGATGATTGTTTCTTCCTTAGCCATGATACCAAACAATCACCTAAGTAGAACATTGCTCCACTGGTGCTTCATCAGTCATCAATACAACCTGACCAATATGCATCTATGTAGGCAATAAGTGATAGATATTTTCCTTTTGGAAACCATAATCCAAACTTTTCTATTCCTTTGAGATATCTAAAGATCCTCTTTACTACTAATACATGTGATTCCTTTGGTGCTGCTTGAAATCATGCCACCTGTCCAACTTCCTGCATTACATCTGATATGGATGTTGTCACATATAGTAGGCTACCAATCATTGACCTATATTGCCTCTGATCTATAGACTTTGAATCATCATTTTTTCTCAACTTACAACTGGTTTGCATGGGAGTGATAACTGGTTTGCAATATTCCATTCCGAACCTCTTTAGCATTTCTCTGATACACTTGGTTTGAGAAATAAAAATTCCTTGGTTTCTTTCACGTATCTGAAGTTCCAGAAATAAGGATAGTTCTCCAAGTAATGATATTTCAAATTCATTTTGCATGTCTTTTGCAAATATCTGGCTTAACCTGTCATCATCACTACCAAAAATAATATCATCAACATAAACTTCAATTAATAAAATATTAATTTGACTTACTTTGGTGTAGAGGTTTTTGTTTTCACTTCCTTTTCTGAACCCTGCCTGCTACAGATACTTATCCATTCTGGAGTACCATGCTCTAGGAGCCTATTTTAGACCATACAAGGCCTTCTTTAATTTACACACATAGTCTGTGTTCTCTGACAACTGAAATCCTTTTGGTTGTTCAATGTAGACTTCTTCTTCAAGTTCCCCATTCAGAAAATATGATTTTACATCCATCTGATATACTTTAACATTTTTGGAGCATGCATAAGATAAAAGCAAACAGATTGCTTCTATTCTGGCAACTAGGGAAAATGTCTCTTCAAAGTTGATTCCTTCAATCTGTGCATATCCTTTACATACCAATGTAGCTTTGTTCCTTGTAACTTGTCCATCTTCATTCAATTTATTCCTGAAAACCCATTTTGTGTCGATCACATTCTTATTCTTTGGTCTTCGAACCAATTTCCAAGTGTCATTTTTCTTTATTTGATCAAATTCTTCATCCATGGCCTTATTCCAAAATTCATCCTTATTCCAAAATTTCACTTTAGTTTTCAAAGATTCAAACCTGTTGTAACTTCTTCTCTGTGTTTCACTAGGTCTTCTTGAATAACCCCTTTGTGTATGGCTCTCAAAGTAGTTATCGTTCTTATTGTTAACTCTACAATTTACATCTTTATGTCCAAAATTATTACATGCATAACATAAACCAAAAAATATAGTTTGATACATGGTAGTTGAAGATATTATGAAATGAGGTGCTCTCATGAATCCTTCTTTTTCTTGAGGCCTGTCTATCTGTTGTTGATTCTGAAATATGAATCTTCTCGGTGGAGGAGTGTCCTTGTAATCTTCCTTGTATATATTTTTATCCCCTTTGATTGTTTCTACATAGATTTTTGGATTTGTTTCTTGCTCTGTTGTTTTGGAGCTTGATCTATTTTATGTTTGATTGTATCAAAGTCCAGACTTGTCAAGATGATATTTTTAACTGTTGATAATGTCATCCAAAACTTTTGAGCTATTCTGCATATTTTTCTTTTGAATATCCTTTATTAGTGTGACAATATCTTCTTCCGGGTTTCCAATGATCCTTTCCTTTCCTTCTAGTTGTTCTTTGAGTGCTTCTTCAATGCTTTTATCTTCTTCTATTTGAACCTTCAACTTTGTGATCATTTTTTCTAGTTCTTGAGTGTCTTTTTTCTTATCTAGTTTTGCTTGTAGTTTCTTGTTTTTCTTCTTTTCTCTTTTGATAACTTCTATGGAACTCATTAATTCTTCTCGGAATTCAACTTCTGCCTCTTCAATTTCTTCTTCATATGCTTCTTCATATTCTTCTTCGGAGTTTTCTTTATCAAATTCTTCTACTGCCATGAATAGAACTCTCCCTGTTTCACTGTCACTGACTTCATCTTCATCTGATGATGAGATGTCTTCTTTGGTGAATTTTTTTTTCTTGAAAACTTTCTATGTAGTTATTTTACCTTTATATGTTTGTTTTCCTTTTGAGTAACCTCCATCATTTCTTTTTTTTGTATGAGGACATTTGTTAGCAAAATGACCAATACCATCATAATTAAAACAAATTAAAGGAAGCTTACCTCTATACCTACCATTGGTTCCCTTGTTCAGTCTTTTGACAAAGTTGGCCACTTCTTCATCATATTCCAAGACATCATTGTTGCTTCTATATTCTTCTTGTTCCTTTTTATTTTTCTTTGATCTTTTGGATGCTTTGAAGGCTGCTTCTTTTACATCTAGATTTTCATGTTCAATTCTCATCTCATATGATGTGAATATTCCATGCAGTTCATCCCTTCTTATTGAGTTTAGATCCGATATTTCTTCTAGTACATATATCTTAGGGTTGAATCTCATAGGAATAGATATTAGTAGGAATGGTTTTTCTTATATGTCTTGAAGAATTACGTTCATTGGAAGCACCAAATTCCTTTGTTTTCTAGTTGCAACTGGAAGGAAGCTCCAACCCCCTAGTTTCTCAGGCTACAACCTGAGGGAAGCTCCAACTGCCCAATTCTCTGGATACAACCTGAGGGAAGATCCAACTCCCCAATTCTATGGCTACAACCAGAAGGAGGCTACAACCCCTATGTTCTCTGGCTACAACCGGAAGGTGGCTACAACCACCTGTCATTTCCCCGTCCTACCACCTTGAAGTAGAAGTAGAATGGTGGAACCACTATCACACTATCACTGTGAGATATACCGCTGTAAACCTATACCAATAAATCTGAACCATGCATCAACCAAGAATCAACCTGTACCTCAACCTCTAGTCAACCTATACCATAAAAAAGAGCATCAACCATGCACCAACCTATACCAAACAACCTGTAATCAACCTGTACCATAAACAAGTGCATCCAACCATGTATCAAGTATGTACCTCAACCAAAATCCCTAATCAATTTCATCATCCAAATCTGATTTGTAGCTCTATAATAGACTTGGTGTATATGATCACGTTCTTGCAAACCTTCCTTAAATTTAACAACAAGAGATGAGCATTTTCATCAAACTTTTCTTTAGTCTCACATGCTTAGTTTTGGATTAGTCAAAAACCCTAAATTGAAGTAATCATAAATTTGAACCTATAATGTATAAATATCTGAAAATGATACACAATGTTCTTCAGTGTGTTTTATGCAATTCCTCCAGGTGTCGCTACTTGGAACCTCTCAAAAAACGAGTTATAGAAAAAATGACATACCTTGTTGAATTATGGCTTATTCTAGAGAGAAAACTTGTAGAGTTTGAGCTGCAAGAAATATTTGTTGAATTGATCAGAAACTGTTACACAGCATACTACAGACTATACCCTAACCAACACATACTAGTTTTAGGACTAGCCACAAACCCTATTTTCCACGGAGTGTAACTCCCAAAATACAACGACCCACAAGCTGAAGTTTTTACCACAGATACTTGGGCATGTTTTACCAATGGCATAGCAATTTCAAGGTCTGAATCATTATAGAAAAAATGTTAGAAAAAAAATGGTGAGATGACCTATAAATAACATACCTTAGAAAGCACCATCAAAAGAATTTATCCTTCCTTGCATTTCATCCTTATTTTCTTCACCTTCCCTCAGAAATTTGGCTTAGATTTCCTTGGTTACCTCAGACACCTATATATATTCAATATGCTAAAGTGTGATTAAAATGAGAGAGCCTTGCCTCTTATTTATACTCTCCGAGTAGCTTCCTTAAAAACATCTTCTAGGTCACATGGCCCACTTTCCTTATTTTAGGGTTAACCCACTTCTAATTTCTCCATTAAATTTATTATTGAAATAATTTATTTTGTATTCACTTTGAATTATAATACACTCATCACTTCACTTTATTATTTACCTTTTAAAATCTCTTAAACCACTTTGACTACTTTGACCTTTTGGGGCTTCTAGATGACATATGAGGGTCCTCCAACTTTGTAAGGCCATAACTCTCAAACCGTGAGGAGTTATGTGACATTCCACATACCACCATAAATGGAATGACATGTACTATCCATCCAAAATAATATTACCTTGAAATATAAAAAAATTCATACATTTATCCATCAAACAAACTTGCGTCCATTACCCAAACCTAGGTTCTCCAACTTCACATGATCATAACTCTATAACCGTGAGTAGTTATGTGACGTTCTACATACCACCAAAAATGGCATGACAAGCACTATCCATCTAGGATAGTTTACCTAACAAATTCACTGTCCTTCATCTCATTATTCCACAATTAATCATGGGTTCTCTTACTCCGCAATGCATCTTCCCGTGAGGGATTTCACCATAAGGGGGCCACTTTGGAGTTCATCCATATTTACTTCTTATCAACCATGATAAAAAAATAATGAGTCACATTTACATCAAACAATTTTGGGTCCATTACCCAAACCTTTGGGCTACGGGGATTTCTTCAAGGGTTGACATCAATGACAACCAACCTTAATCAACATCTATGTCAGAGGGAGTGGCCAATCAGGGACTTTGGAGAGTATGCATGGTAGTGGATATAGTAGAGAATATAGAGTCAACTCAGGGTGGGAGAAGTACCTTCCTCGCTAAGACAAAGTGATGATGTTTTTGGTAGCATCGGACAGGTACTTCCATATTGGCATGTGTTTTGCATGTGAAAGTTGTCAAAAATATCCTATTCTTGAGTTTACTTTAGTTAAAAGGAATTAATTAAAGTAAAAGTGGTTTTTACTAGTGAATTGAGTTATTTAAAGGACATGCAAAACATGGAACATGTAATCTAAATCTTAAGTGGGTGTGAGAATGTAAGGTAGCTATAGAGGTAGTGGGGGGGGCCAGAGGGCCCATAGTGATAATAGTGAAGGTCATTCAATGTAAGGTGGGATAGGTCCACTATATTATTAAATAAGTCCCACTATGGCAGTTAGATATAATAAATGGGTAATTAGATATAATAAATCTAAGAGGACTTCTTAGAAGGTTCTACTTCTAGAAGATTCCTCCTCTAGAATGTTCTTAGGTGATGGTAGCACTATATAAAGGGATTCAAGCAATGTAATGAGACATGAAGAGAATTATTGTATTTGGAGCAGTAGCTCAATAGGAGGATGCCCCCTCGAAGAGGCAAGTGAACAGGAGAGGATCCCTTCCATAATAAGATCCAGTGTATGGTGTTGCCCTACCTCAAGGGTTTTCTATATGGTTTCATATATCTTGTTTGTTGATTGTATTCAGATATATTTTGATCTATTGTGATATTTTTTATTTAGTCTTTAGTTATTAACAAGTGGTATCAGAGCACTTTCCTTGGCAGACATTGTGGGCAAATATTTTTTATTTTTGCATATTTTTTTTTATGAGAAGAAAAAGAGGCCCGCGACATTCTAGAAAATTTCAATATATTTTTGTGAACATTTTGCAGAAACAGGTTCTGGATCTGATTTCCTCTCATAAAAACACCCAATTTGAAAAAAAAAAAATCGTCCTAAACAGAGTTCGGGAAGTCAAGATATTGAAGTTTTAAAATCTGCAATTTTCAGGGTTTTTTCCATGGACGGCGGCGCGATTTTTTTTTTATTTCTGTAGCATCCGGAGGTCGAATTTGCCCAAATAAATTAAAAATATAAGTTCCTCTCACAATTTCACCCAATTTCAAAAAAACAATCAACCGAAACGGAGTCCGGGAAGTGAAGTTATGAGTATTTTATCTTCAACAGTTTTTTATGGTTTTTCCAGAAAAAGCCGCGATTTTCTGCCAAAACTTATTGGGTCTATTTTTTGGGTTTTTTTGTGATGGCTACAGGACCTAAGAGTTCATAGGGTCCTCAGATTGCTATTTCCTTTCAAACCCTGAAAGAAATTCTTGAATCATTCAAAGCCCAATAGTTTCACACATTGGATGACAAATTGGATGCATTTGTACATGGCCTCACAGATGGCCTCAATGATAGTTTTCGTAGTATTCAATATTCAGTGAATAAAATGCAGGAGATATTTCTTATGGAAAGCCTCAGGGATGAATATAATCAAGAAATATATGCTTAGTATGATTTTGAGGTCGATTGTGATGATTGGTATATGGATAGTTGTCATTTCTGGGATGACAACCACTTTCATATTTTATTTGATGACTCTAATCCACCTTCTGTAGAGAGCATCAATGTGAAAAATCGAGAGCCAATGATTATTACCAGTGTCCATCCTGCATATTCTATAGTGGTATTATTCCTTTTAGATTCTGCTATGACCCTTTTCCACTATCTGGATGGATCTTCTTATTTGAATTCACATGATAGGTGTCAGTCTTTGGAGCCTCATTTGGAGTTGGTTATTGGGTTCCAAAATCTTCCACGGGGAGTTCACATGAGCACTTGGACATGGGACCCGGGCTTACAATGGTGGTTGGACTACTTCAGTGTGGTGGATTTCATTTCTACATGGGACATTGGTTCTTCAGTCTTCTTCAGCATTATGGTCCACAATTATCCATGGGACCCTGGTATATGGTTTTACATCAAGCGTTGAGGACAACGCTTTCATAAGGGGGATGGAATGTAAGGTAGCTAGAGAGGTAGTGGGGGGGGGCAG
>ML789534.1:175623-187416 GCA_009831015.1 Picea engelmannii
CAACGCTTTCATAAGGGGGATGGAATGTAAGGTAGCTAGAGAGGTAGTGGGGGGGGGCAGAGGGACCATAGTGATAATAGTGAAGGTCATTCAATGTAAGTTGGACTAGGTCCACTATATTATTAAATAAGGTCCACTATGGTAGTTAGATATAATAAATGGGTAATTAGATATAATAAATGTAAGAGGACTTCCTAGAAGGTTCTACTTCTAGAAGATTCCTCCTCTAGAATGTTCTTAGGTGATGGTAGCACTATATAAATGGATTCAAGCAATGTAATGAGACATGAAGAGAAGTATTGTATTTGGAGCAGCAGCTCAATAGGAGAATGCCCCCTCGAAGAGGCAAGTGAACAGGAGAGGATCCCTTCCATAATAGAATCTAGTGTATGGTGTTGTCCTACCTCAAGGGTTTTCTATATGGTTTCATATATCTTGTGTGTTGATTGTATTCAAATATATTTGGATCTATTGTGATATTTTGTATTCAGTCTTTGATTCTTAACAGAGAAGTAATCTCAACCATAGATCACTTTGAATATTAGAAATAGATTGTAACTTGTTATTATAAAAGAAAGGCTAGGATAAGGAGGAAGACACTTTTGATGGGAGATCAAAGTAAAATACTTTTGACAAGAGTTTAAGGTCGAGAGACTTGGTGAGATACCAAGGTTGAGGATAGAAAATAAGGAATTTTGCCAGTGTGAAGAGTGTAGGAGCAAAGAAGGAATTTTTCTTACACTAGAGTGAGGAGATATCATTGTTTGGGTGAAGAGAGTTCATACAAGTATTGATGAAAGGGTTGGATCACAAAGGATTGTGATTCAATATATTGATAGGTGGAGAAGGATTTTCATCTAGAGGTCATGCAAGTTAATAAGGAGAGAGATCAGAAGTAGCCACATATGGGTTTCAGAGGACATAAGCCATAGGGAAGAGCAGACTCATACGAAGCTTGCCATACATGCTTTTCATACATATCCATGGGTCATATTTTAGAAAGGCATGGATATCTATGGGTCACAGAATTGAAAGTCATGGATTTTCGTGGGTCATAGAAGGTCAAGTCACAAATTTCTTAGGAAACATTCCAGAACAGGTTGTACAACAACATATGTGTTTCCAGGTTTGTCTATAGTGTATAATTTTCTTTGTGGGACATTTTCCTTATTACAGGAGACCTGATTTGACCTTAATAAAAGCAACATTAGATTGGTTTCTCTCCGGGGTTTTTTCTAGGAGTTTACCTGAAAATATTGGTGTTTATGTGTGCTTGATTTGGTTTTCTTGTTTATGCTTCCACTGCATGTTTAGTTTATTACTCAGTTGTGTTTTTCGTAGATAAATTTAATTTATTTGAGATACCTTTTGGTTTTTTAGTAGAGTGGTAAAATATCAACAACCATAACAGGTATAAATATTCCATGCCCATGTGACATCAAAATTGGAAACGATTGGGTAAGAATCCCTTCTAAAAGACTTTATTATCTTAATGATAAGCATGAAATTTTTTATTGGTTCTTGTATGCCATTGACACCCAAGAAGGGTAAGGTTCATGAAAATAATATACATGATAGCGGGGAGGACCTCTAGCAGCCAAGGATGATTGAGATCATTGCAAGAAAATTCATGAACTAAGTGTCATGAATAATTTGACCAATTGGGAATGATTGGGAACAAGAGTAGTCATAAGCAGTGCACTGATTGAATGAATTGAGTAATTTCATGATGAAAAAGAGTGGGAATGCATGGGATTTTCCTCATGGAAGGAGGACCTTTCAATATTCTACCAAGGTTGTAGAATGGTAAATAAAGAATGCATGAATGCATCATGCATAAATTTTTGAATTTCATAATTTCATATTATGTTATGTTGCGTTGAGGATATGATCACTTCATATTAGAAGAACAGTCATACTGAAATAATGAATGAAAATGAATGGGCCATGTGTTGAGAAGTTGACTGAGTTCCAAAACACCATGGAAAAGTGCCTATCATAAAGTCTGGTAATTTGAAATCAATGAAAGGGTGCATTGTGTGTGAAAGTGGCCATGGACACTGGCACGTTGATTAAATTCATTTAATGATTGACTAAATTTTAAGAGGATTAGTATGATAAATAAATCCATGTGTGAGGAATGTTATTTCCTTTTTATTATGAGTAAATGAATGTGATTTTTAGTATGCGTAAATTTTGAAAACTATTTGGAAGCCAATGCAAGTGTGCAAGGAAAATATTATTTGCATGAGAGCTAACAATTTGTTTGGTTGTGTGAAGGTAGAATCAGAGGAAGAAGGGTGTTATATATGGTAGAAAAAGTAATCCCATAAGGAATACCAATACTTGTTGATAAAAACTATTATGATAAGGAATATCTCATACTTGTGAATCTGGTTCCTGCGTGGAACAAATCTTAAAAATGAAAGTTTGAAATTTGAAATTTATGGGTAACAGATTTGAAAGAAATTTCATTGAAATTGATGGTTGATATCTCACAGTTTCTATATGCATGTGATACAGGTGAGGTAATAGATATGTCATGTAGGGACAGATGATGGTTTTTAATATGGAAAGTATGGAAAAAGGTTATTTTTGTGACAAGAGAACCCTCTGATAATCCATGATCGCCATAAAATAATATCTTTTTGAGATAACATGGGACATAGGGACACCTCGACAAAGAAATATAGAGGGAAACCTCAACTGTAAGACTCAATGAAGTCTCTAAAACTCTTATTGTGTGATAAATCATTGGAACAGAAAGATGGATCGCCCGAGGGACTGTATAGAAAAGAAGGGGATGCTTGATCCTGGGCCTGGACGGTGAGTGACCACAAGGAAGAGGAGACTTCGATCAATTTTGTAGAGTGTTGATTGGGATCATGAGCGCAATGGGTATGTCAAGGAAAAATAGTGAGTCGAGTAAATGTGATAGCCATATGGATGCATATCCATGAACTGCACAAATAAATATTGTGTTGATATGTAAATTCTTCCTCTTGAATTATGAACAACAACAAAAAAAATTATGCATGAAATTGTGAATTAACATTATTGTTGTTTGAAATAGTTGTAGGCATGTGATAAATGCCAAATAATCTGGAAAGGACCAGACCAAGAAGAGGAACTACATTGCTGAAAAAAGGAAGCATGGATGGTTTTGGTGAGATGAAAAGAACATCGGGGACGATGTTACTTTAAGGGTGATGGGATTGTAATAACCATGTTTCCCTCAGTATATAATTAATCATGTTTAATGATTGTCATGCCATGGCATATGAACATTATAATTGCATTATTTCTTGATTGAAAATGCCAACAACCGAATGTTGGGTGAATCCTTGAAATTATTGGCCATGATACCATGAGTGGGATTAGCGAAGGGGAAGAAAAGGGGATTATGTGTAAACACCCCAAGACACCTTGATGAGTGAAGTGGAGGAAATATTAAATATTTCTCTCTCTTTCATCTAAATAAAAACAATTAATGAAAGAGGGGATGTTAGTTGAACAACCAACCACCTGAATGAATGGAAGTATGGGAAGACCTAGTTAGGAAAACATAAACTGTCAACTAGGGGTACCACCAAGTACCATGTCACAATTTCCAAGATGAGTTGTGTGGAATCTGAATATCCTTATGATAGAAGGAAAACAAGGGGACAATTTGAGTACCTTTTCAGATAATAACGTGCAAGAGACGCACAAGGGGAAAAAAAAGGAAAAAGATAGTTGGAGAGGCAAAGGGGGCATGCATGAGTGCATGCTAGAAAAAGATAAAAAACTAGAAGGGTGGTTTTGTTGAGGGATAACTCAAAAAAAGAGTTGTGTCCTCAGAAGATAACATACAAAGAGAGAGTTTTTTGGTTAGAAAATAGCACAAAAAGGAAAAATAAGAGAGTATGGAGCTCAATGGATGGAGTTTTGGTTCCAAGAAGGAACAAAGTGCATAGGTGAACTGGAGGCGCAAGAGGAAACTTGTGCGGCAAAAGAAAGCACTTGTATGGAGTAGAGGAAGCCAAAGGGTGTAGATATTAGCACAAGTAAAGACTTGGGAAGTATACCTAGGATAATGAATGGTAATGTTGAAGCAAAGAAGACCCGAAGTCCAAATTGGGGAAAAAGAGGACGGTGGGCTTGATGCTCACTAGAAAGAAATAGGAACTGAAAGGAGAGGGCACCAAGGGACAGTGAATTTATGAAGGGAATATCTTGTGTAGTGGAAATATAGCTGGGAAGGCATCTGATAAACCCCATGGAGGTCTTGATCCAAGTGGGAAGGAAGGAAAACTTTTGTTGCTTCTAGTGGAGTGGAGGAGAGTAACCTCCCTGATCCATTCCTTGACTTGATAAGTCAACGATGAGAGAGATATTCCCTAGCGATATCATGGATTGGCATGGGAGTGCCATGCTACCAAAGTGACTAAACATGAAGAGCCTATAGTTGGGTGGAAAGGTGAACACTCATAGTTAGTTGGTTGTTCACCAATGGAAAAAAAAATTATTTCAATATACTTTGTGTAGTATAACTGAAATGTATGGTTGGATGTTTGTATATTGTTCTATGAATGTATGAGTATCCTATTTTGTACTAAGTTACAAGGATGAACTTGTGTCTTTACTAACTATATATATATATATATATGAATACATACATACATACATATGTATGTATGTATGTATGTATGTATATGGTTATATTGGGTTCAATGGGAAAGGGAAAAAAAAGCTATATGAAGCAAATGATGCTCCTTGAATGGAATGAAACAAAGTTGAAGACCAAGAAATTCTAGTAAAACCTATATAAGGGACATGGAAGAGTCCTTGAAATGGATAAGTCCAAAACCAGACTATTAATTGAAGTAATAACCCTTGAAAATTGACAAAGTCTTGATTTCAGAATGATAACCTAAAGAAATCCAATGTTTTAAGCTTGAAGGAATCACAACCATTGATTCAACATAATGAATATATCATGGCCCTTCATCATAGTAGGATATGATGTGTGTAGAAGATACACCCCGAGTCACCCAATACCATCGATCTATCAAAGAGAGGCTTCAGATATATATGGATTGTTGGAACTATTGTGGTGGATAACGTTGCAGTCTTATGTTTGAAGTAGCATTGGAAGCCCGAAGTGGAGGAAATCCGATGGGAAAGACTTTGAAATCAAATCTGGATTGTAGATCGATGAATAGCTGAGAGGAAACCTTAGTCGTAGATCATCATGGTCTTTCTTGATCAAGGTAAAAAGGGTGAGCAACGTCACTATAAACTCATGCCGACATAGCTTCTAGCGTGACACAAAGGTTGACATGTGTCGACATATAATTGGCTAACAGGATGCGAATGAGCCATGTTGGGCATGAAGGACCTTAAATATTATCTTTAAATATTACCGTCATATCTAAAGGGTTGAAAAATCTCAACCCTTCATCGGAGAGGTTTTGGTCGGAGTGAGTTTCATACCTAGGGGGGACAAACTTTGATGGGAGGAACTCTGAGAGAGATCCAAAACCATTGATTCAGTTAGAGATTAACCTCGGTCAATGGATACAAATAGGATGGGCTCCGACGGGAGGAACTCTGAGGGGTAATATGGACCATATATTGGTGAGAAAGAAATATCTAATCCTAGTCGTCGATTTTGGTTGTAAGCATGCAAGTGGAAGATGATACGTGCCAAGGATGTAATCCACAGAAATGCGTAGTAAATAGGTGTCAATGTCTGAGTGGATAAAATTATTATCAATGATGATGTGTGACATGGTGGTTGGTCCATGTGTCATGTAGGTATTGTGCCATGTGTCAAGGTGAATCGGGGTTTTGAGGAAGAAATCTGTGTTGGGTTATGAGTTCCATGTGTCATGCTAGGTGGCAGGGCCATGTGTCATGATAAATGATAGTTAGTGTATCCTATGGGATGATGTGTGCAGACAATTGATTGGTCAATGGGACGAGAGCAGGCCCATTTGAGAAAAATGGTCTCTAGATCATGAACTTAAATATCAATCATTGATCATGGGGTAGCGAGTAGATCTTTTCCATCCATCTGAGTCAGTTCGTCAGAGTGGTTTGAGTCATCGGGACAAGCACACTCCAAGGAAAAGGAATCCAAGATGGGATCGAAGTCATAGATAAATGAGATGGATATATTCTATATCAACTACTAGATGACGTTATCAATGAATGTTATATCCATCTGACAGAGTGCAGTTAGATTGTGAAGGTCGGAGGGGCTAGAATGAAGGTACTTCAATGGGGATAAATTCGATGATGAAGAGGAAAGGTGGAAACACCTGGTTAACTAAGCCCTGGTATCTTGTGATGATGTGTATATCCTTGTCATTACACACATTGAGCCATGGATGGATCCATGTGTCATGTGGTTGACGTTCCACATGTCATGGTAAATTGGATGTATGAGACGATGGTTAGTGTGAATCTCAATGTCACATGTCACGCTAGGTGGAAGGATGCATTGGTCCCACATGTACAAGGTCCTATCAATGGAGGCATGTGTTAACCACTGAGGAGGTAAAGACTCCGAGAATGAATGAGGGTCGTCGATCTGTCAGAGGTGATCTCAATAAATTGTGACCATTGGATCTGGTATGGTCCATCTCAAGGAAAGGATCTTAGAACTCTTAACTGTCAAGTAGTTGTAATATTTGAGAGAACCTTGACCATTGGATGATGAGAATGAGTATCGTTGGATCCACAACAGTGAGTACCGTCAGAGTGCAATGGTCGGAGTGGTTTATGGTACTAGAGTGAAGGCACTCTTATGGGGGGAACTTCAAGAGAAAAAGGAGATCATTGATCGAAGCATGGGAAAGCTACAACAACAGTTGTATATATGTCACAGGACCCACTTGTGCTCATAAAATTGCTAGATTGGGTGGGGAATAACTGTCAGGTAAGTTGAGACAGCGATGATATCAAAGATGTTGATTTGGAGGGCCTAATGGGATAGGCGACATGTACCACATCAGACTCCAAGTCAATGCCACATCGGATGCCACAAGTAACAAAGAGCCATGTGGATGCCATGTGGCAGTGTGGTAGACTTTGGTAAATGAAATATTGAAAAGTTTATAAGGCCATAACTTTTGATCCAGAGCTAGGTTTTGAGTATGGTGACAGTCATTGGAAAGATATTGATGAGGCAAAGGTGATGGTTCCTTTGAGAAGAGGTTTTGAGATGATTTTGGAAAAACAAAATGTTAATATCCCATCCCTTAAAAAGGTGGGGGTTGTGGGTATTACAGAGTGGTATTAGAGAAAATTTCAAATACTAGGCCTAGATGGGCCAGAGATCAGTCATAGAACTAGTATATTAAGTCTAACATGATCATGTTAGGAAGAATTCCTCTACGTTAATTTTTTTTATTATCTACATTAATTTCTTGAGGGGAAGGACTGTAGAATGGAAATTTTGTTTCAAAATTACTTACAATAGAAAATCTTATCATATTGATTGCAACAGAAGAAGAATATTGTTTCTTTGTTGTAATTATAACTACTTTTACAAGAGTGAGAATATGCTGACAAGAATTAATGGTAAGGCATGAATGTGAATGGATGAAAAAGGTAGAATCATGTTATAGGATTAAGAGTCCAGAGAATGAGTGGACTGAGTTTTTGAAATGTTGCCTGTAAGTGTGGGTTGTTAGTACCTTGGAAATTATAATTGTTGTCTAAACTAAACACTAGAGTCTATATCCATAAGTCCTCATGTTTAGATGATTGAAAGGAACTAGTAAGGTAAATTCACTTGACCTATAAAGAAAGTAACTTGTTATTGATATAATCCAATCAAGAAAAGAAGAAAGATTCATTTGGACTGTAGATAGTCCTCATAAAACAAGTAAAGTAATATGGGTATATGAGAAAGATTATGAGCTCATGAATGTGTTAAATAAAATGTGTCCCTATTAACCTAAAGGCATGGCTATGCATAGGAATGCAAGAGGAAGACAGTTGAAATACATTTTCATTGTAGGCATGGGTAAAATGTTTGTTGCACAGGGATATGCTGGAATACATATGGAAAATATTGAGTATGCATATAACATGCATATAGAATTATTATAGTCTGTTATTAGATCTAAATTGTGGTGTTGTCTTAGATATTATGGTTATCTTATTATAGAAGCATAAGAAAAATGTTAATGATGTTGATTGCATACTACATTATGAGGATAAGGTAGAATGGTTAATTAAATGTTGATCCTGAATATGGTAAATAAAATTCTTGGGAATTTCCAGATGACCAATGGGTTAACATATAGAAATGGATGATGGCCATATGGGTATGCCTCAGTATACTCAAGTAGTAGTGAGAGAAAATTTAGAAAAGGATTTCCTTGGTATAGGTTTGTTGACCATGAATGGTTTGAGTTAGGGAGAGAAATTGGAATTGTTATCTCACTACATTGGGTAATGTTGTAATTACTTATTGTTACTTTATTGAATTGTGGGATTCTTTGATAGTAGTTGGGAAAGAGTGACGTCTTGTTAGTTTTTTCCATGAAAAAGAGGGCAATATAATTATGAGTGTCCCTGTAGGACTTTTCATATGAATGCTTGTAATATACCATGGAGGAATGGTGTGGGAGTTTGAAATGTCAATTTGTGTGAATGCCATGGAAAAACCATGCAAGCAGTGAAATTGCACACTGAATATCTATGTGTGTAAGTATATTCTTGTGTGTATCTCTTGAATGTGTTATAGGGTTGCCTAGTATAAAGAAAGAAATGAATATGTACGTGAGACTAGTTAGGTGAATGGTTGGAATTTCTCTTTAAAGAAGGTTGATATTAAGAATAGATAAATATGAATGAATGATATAAAAATGTGAAAGAAAGGCAAATTCAATANTATATATATATATATATATATATATATATATATATATATATATATAAAGGAAAGGAGTTTGTTTGACTGGGATAAATAAGGCCATGAATACATGGTTGACCCTAGATGAAAAGGAGTTGAGTTGTATTGATTAATTAATGGTTGGAGGAGGAGGTGTTCTACTGTTGGAAAATATTGAACAAACAACGAATGTGTGTATATTGAACAAACAACGAATGCATGTTGACGGTTGTTGTCATTGATGGCAAGTTTGTAGACAGCGAATGGTTGTTGTCATTGATGGGTTTGTATCAGACAGATTGCAACAAGATCACGATTCAATCGTAGACATTGAATCCAAAATGAATCTGGACCGTAGTTTACAGTCCTTTTCGGAGAATCGGGGATCAAGAGTTGGACATGTCAAATATTATTGACATCAGGAATCCCAATATCGCGATATGCGAAATCGTGATATAATTTCAGCCGTCAGATTAAAATTGATCTGGACCGTTGATTCTAGCTCTTGTAGGAGTATCGGGGATCGCAACATAGAGTGGCAAGTAAACAAATGCAATGAGAACTCCGATATCGCGATATGCGAAATCATGATGTAATCTGAGCCATCAGATCAGGCTTTGATCTAGACCGTTGATTCTAGTCCGTGTCGGAGAATCGGGGATCGCAACATGGAGTAGCAAGTAAACAAATGTAACGAGAACTCCGATATCACGATATGCGAAATCGCGATGTAATCTGAGTCGTCAAATCAGGCTTTGATCTGGACCGTTGATTCTAGTCCGTGTCAGAGTTTCAGGGATCGCAACATGGAGTGGCAAGTGAACAAATGCAACGAGACTTCCAAAATCGCGATACGCGATATTGCGATTCAGTCGCAACTGTTGAGACACGATCTGACCTGGACCATTGATCTAACCTCTTATCGGAGTTTCCCGAATCATGATATGGAGAGGTAGAAGAAACTATGCAACATATATTGCAAAATTGCGATGTAATAGTAACCGTCAGATCAAGAAATGATCTGGATCGTTGATTTGAATTCCTTATAGAATTTTGCAAATCAGGATTCGGAGGTGACAGGAACATTGAACATAAGGAATTACGAACTCGCGATATGCAAAATCGCGAAATCTCCTTTCGCATAAAATTGTGGTCACATCCCTTGGTCACTGGAAGAGAAGGAGTCAGCCCAGATAAGCTCCATTTCGGAGTTTCGAAGATCGTGATGTGAAAGTGTTGAGAAACTTGGGCAAAGGAATGTTGAAATGATGAAACCCGATTTAAGGGCAAAGAATGATAAAGATCATCCAACTGTGCGAATAAAGCTTGAATGTGATCGGAGGGTTACTGTTTCTTCAAACACCGGTAACTCATCAGTTACGATTCTGCTAAACAAAACGGATTCTTGAGTGCGAAACAGTTAGCATTTCAGTTGCTAAGGACAGGTATTCTTGTTTTGGCTAAGGGAAGGTGAAGTTGAAATGTCATGCTCGTTTGTATAAAAGAATATGAAACAGACTGTGTTGGGTTGGTTGTTCTGGAGGAAAAAGAATGAAACTGTAAGAAAGGAAAAAGGAGAGGATGCGCAGAATGAAATTGAACATATGTACAGAGAGAGATTAAATGCATAGAAGAATATGAGAGCACGTTGAAGCAGAGCATAATGACATAAAAAGTTGATGCAGAGCAGACCTGCTGAACAGACAGAGGAAGAGAAGAATTGCAGAATAATTTGAAGATGATCAGACTTATAGAACAGAAAAAGACTGGTAAGAACTGATTTATCTGTGTAGTTGTCTGTGTATTCAATCTTAAATATTTCAGGGTGGTTGGGAGGTGCTCGGGAGGACTATTGTCCTCAGAGGTTCAAGTGGGAGCTTGAACACAAGAAGTTGTAGCTTCCATCTAGTTATAGCCAGAGAAACCAGGGTGGCAGGGTGGTGCAAGGGAGAACTAGTGTTCTCTGTTATGCAAGTTGGAGCCTGTGTAACTGGAAGTTGGTGCTTCCATCCAGTTGGTGCTGGAACATTCAGGAATTTGGTGCTTCCATCCAGTTGGTGCTGGAATATTCAGGGAGTTGGTGCTTCCTTCTAGTGGGTGCTAGAGAAACTAGAGAGTTGGTGCTCTCAAACAGGTTGCACCTTTTAAAACAGAGGTAGCAGCCTCACATTGAGTTGGTTCTCAATTGTAAATGATGTACAGAACTGAAAAAGATTGCCTATCATTTCAAAGAAGAAGAAGTTTTCTCCCTTTATGGGGTTCCTCGTGAAAAACTGTCTCTGTGTGTACTTTATGTGTGACTGATGGTCTTTCCTTTTACTATCCATATGTTGTATATTGTTGATGATCACTTGAAGGAATTTTAATAAATTTAAAAGGTATAAAATTGTTTAAGCTCATAAACAACTGATTCACCCCCCCCCCTCAGTTGTTTTAGTATTTCCAACAATTGGTATCAGAGCGGGTTCCTTTTATTTAAAGGTAGATATGTAAGCTTAAACATGACAAGTCATGAAGGGACTTCGGCCTCTAAGCCCCCTCTGTTTTATGGAACAAATTTTTCCTTCTGGAAGATTAGAATGAGAATATACTTAATGGCATTGGGTGCTAATGTTTGGGATGTAGAAGAGACTGGATATACAAAGCCTGTTGTGCTAGCCAACAAGGATGATAAGTTAGAGTTTAGTTTTAACGCCAAGGGGATGAATTCTATCTTGAATGGACTTGCTAAAGTTGAGTTTGTAAAGGTGATGCATCTTAATACTACCAAAGCAATGTGGGATAAACTTATTAACAATTATGAAGGAAATGAGAAAGTAAAAGATGCCAAACTTCAAACATACAGATTGAAATTTGAACAACTAAAGATGAATGAAGATGAAACAATTAGCAAGTATTTTTTA
>ML789534.1:200586-212868 GCA_009831015.1 Picea engelmannii
GAAACCTCATCAAGGTTAGTGGGTCCAAACATGAAAACAATGTTTCTAATATGCGCAGGTAAACCTCCTATATACTTCATAAGAGTTTCTTGTGTTTGCAAAGGGATGTCTAACATTAATGCCATTTTTCGAAATCCATCGGTCTATTCTTGCACTGTTTGTCCTTTTCTTAGTTTTAAAGATTGCCATTCAATTAATGTTTTTTCTTTATAACCCAAAGGATATAATTGTTTCCTAAGTGCCAAAATGAAACTCTTCGATGATGGAAATACATTACCCACTTGTTGTGTTCCCTTTTGCATCTTGCTTTGCCACCAGATGAGAGTTGTACCTGCAAGTCTCAAAGATGCCAACTTGATTTGTGTGGCCTCATATTTGATATGTTGCACACTACAGTATACCTCCATCTACCTGATCCAATTGTCAAGTTTTTCTGCATTTACTTCACCATCATATATGGGAAACTCAAATTTGACGTCAAGTTTTAACAATGACATTTCATTCTTATTCTTATGAAAAATTTTCTTCCCATTAGATTTAGAACTTGAACTTGATGAAGAAGGAGAAGAAGGAGGTGTTGATGGAGGTGAAGGAGGAATCTGAGGATGATCCTCTTCCTCTTCACTTTTTCCCTTTGAAGATTCACCCAAAACTGGTCTCTTTCGTTCCAAGTAATCCTCGTACAAAACTTTCACCATCTCTGACATAGCAAGGAATGTTTTCTGGAACTCTTTCTCATCCTGAGAAATCCCTTCTTCCGATGCCATCTTCTCACTGTGAGAAGCTCTCTTTCTTAATCAAATTAATGGATTCTTTGAAACAATTTTGCCTTCACCACGCTGTAGCTTTTCCCTGGTTAACATGCAAAACTCAAATCCAAACGTCAACTAGCTCTGATACCACTTGATCCGTAGGATCTTTTAATGACTATGGTTGAGTTTTAATTTTGCATGCGTTAATTAACCATTTGAGAAAACTTAATGAAAGAATGAGGAAAGAAGAGGAATTATGACAGCCATATACACATATGCAGATATGAAAGGAAATAATAGATAGCAAACCATAACATGAGAATTGATAATGAAGTTCGGCACAACTTTGCCTACGTCTCTGGGCCTTTGTCTCTGTGGGGGAGGCTTCTTTATTTCTGTTCAAAATCTCAAAAGTACATTGTTGTAGTGCCAATTGGCTACAAGACTAATTTGGTCATGTTTGTCTAGATCTCTAAAACCCTGCAAAGAAAACGACACGCAAAACGGACGTCCGGAGCTCCCAAAAATGGCCCACAAGCGTCTGCTCCTCAATAGCTTCCCTGCATAAAAATGGCTTTGGATTGGCTTCCCTTCAGCATAACTCTGCTATGATTGTCCTTCATGGCCTCAAACAGGCCTGGTTTATATAGATCTGAAGTTGGTTATCCATCCCCAACTTCCTCCCAAAATTTGAGCTCCAAAAATGCCCAATATCTCCAAAAAATAGAGAAAATCTATTAGTTACAGGCTTATAATCATTTAAAAATCCAAAAACTTAATAGAAAACCCACTTTTGAATAAAATTATATGGGCGCAGCCCCCTTTTGGCGTGCTCCAGGTCATATGGGGCCATGTGGCCGAGCGCTAGCCCCTCGGGCTATGCATTGGCCCTACCCTGCGCTAGCTC
Organism: Picea engelmannii; assembly: GCA_009831015.1. NCBI lineage: Eukaryota > Viridiplantae > Streptophyta > Pinopsida > Pinales > Pinaceae > Picea > Picea engelmannii. The sequence continues at coordinate 202,246 of ML789534.1, forward strand.
CTGGTCGTGGGGCACTTTCATAGGTCCACGGGCTAACTGTATATAACTTCCCACGCCCAAATGGTGGACAGGCCACTAGCCTTGTCGGATCCGCCTGGGATCCAAGGGATGGACCCTATCCACACACACCCAGAACGTTCAATCCTCCACGCTCCCAGTTACATGACGTACAATAAACTGTGGTCGTATGTCAATGTCGAGGGATAGGGCTAAGCCCCAACCCTTTCCCCCGCCAACTATCCATTCAAACAAATTCAAATAGTTTGTTTACTGTATGACTAACAAGAACTACCCGTGGGGTGGGCAGTTATCCCGGCCCTACCAGTCCACAACCCGGAGGGGAGGTCACGGGTTCGAACCTCGGTGAAACCACAAAATTTTACATACATGACGAACCAACCACAGGGTGCCACATGGCAGCCCGTGACTGGGCCACGTGGCACCTCAACACCCAACCAACAACTGCCAAGTGTCAAATGTTGACTAGTCCACGTCACCTGCCACCTGTCACCGTACTGCCCTGTCAGCCTTCCACGTGTCTTCCACATCATCAAATGTCGTACGCCACATCACCTTCTCAGTCAACTGCTGACATCATCCTGTGCCATGTGTCACCCTTACAATGGTGATATGTGTCACCCGTAGATTGGTCCAACTGTTTGCCCGTACATGTGCTCTGTCACCTACCACATGTCGCCTCCAGGGGTTGCCACGTCATCTATACGACCGTATGGCCTGTATAGTCAGCATGCCACATGGAACTGTATGGACTGTACAGTCATCCCCTTTTTTTTCCTGTTTGCCTTTTCGGACAAAACGCGACATCTTTCTCATACGGAGCCCATTTGGCGAAGTAAATATATGGATGGAATCAGGAAGACGAGACGAACACAATGTCGCTAGTTTTGTCGGATTCTGAGCACTTTCATTTTTGAGCATTTTTAAGCCCTGTCAGGCTTCTGGATCCAATTCTGGATCACTTGGCTGGTATGAGAGAACTGAAGGTGGATTTTTTCCATATACTGCTTCAAAAGGCGTCATGTAGGTATTTGTATGGTAAGAAGTGTTGTACCACCATTCAATGAGTGGTAACCATTGAGCCCACTGATTTTTCCTTTCAAATGCAAAACACCTCAAATATGTTTCCAAACACTTGTTGACAACTTCAGACCATCAGTCTGGGGATTATAAGTTGTGCTAAGATGAAATTGGGTGCCCTATATCCTGAGCAGTTCTTGCCAAATATTGTTGGTGAAAGTGGGATCTCAATCAGAAACAATAGAATGAGGCATGCCATGAATCTTGAAGACCTGATCCCTGAAAAGTTGAACCACAGTTGATCTGTATTTAAGAGAGGAACAAAAGAAATAACATATTGAATACAATAACACAAATATATGGAGAACAATAATAGATATCCAGTGAACAATAACTTATATTGAATAAATAAAATAGGATGAAACTATAAAACTATAGAACTGAAAACAACTTGCTCGAATGGTGGTACTTATCTCTGAGAAGAGATGTGGCTTCTACGCACATACGTCTAAGAAGAATGATTACAATGAGGCTCCAGATTCCTTTTTAAAATTTTTCATCAATTCCAAAACCCTATACATCCAAAAATATAACCCTAGGAGATGAAACACCAAAAGTTATGTGGGTCCCAATGGGTAAGTTGGTACCTCAACTTCCCGGGGTCGTAACTTTTGCATACGAAATTCGTTTTAGGCACATGATAGCCCGTTGGAAAGGTATTTTCAAGAAATACACATTATTCCATAGAAATATGACTCCATCTATAGTTTAACTATGTCAAGCCAAAAAAAACATTGTTTAGGTCCCCAAAATGACCCTGTAAGTACAAAAAGATGTACTGACATGAAAACTTCCAAAATAACCCAACTGGATTAGGTGGTCAGCCACCAATATCCACTTGGAATATGTGTAGGGCTTCAAACATCCCCGGAAGTGTAGAATCCACAATTAAAAAGAATTACAGAAGAATGCACTGAACTAAAACCTGTCAAGTGGAGCCAATTGGAATAGGTGGGTGGCCACCAATATCCACCTGGATCAGTCCTCTCCCCTTAGGAAGAAATGGTCTTGATTGCATTGATTTACCCCATTAGTTGAGGAAAATTCTATTAAATTTGGCCCTAGGTGAGCCACTTGCCTTGGTTTAGGAGATGCCCTGCCTTGACAACCTGATAAAGTTGGATCCTCTGTTGGCGAGTGCACTTGACCTGTGTGTCCACTATCTGATTAGTGGATGTATGTTCCATGCAGTCAGATTTGATCTTTGTTGGTGTCAACTATTATTCGATCTCTGAGGTGTCCAATAATGGTGGAAAATATGGCTGAAGGAGGTCCACATTGAACACTAGGTGCAAGCCAAGGAAGAGTGGAGTGTTGAGCTCAAAATCATTGCTACCCACAACCTTGGTGATAGTGTAAGTCCCATAGAGAAGTGTTCGGAGCTTCCAATGGGGTCTTGTAAGGTGCTCTTTCTGCAAATGTAACCAAACCTTGTCTCCCACCTGAAATTGGTGTGGTACCCAGTGTTGATCATGGAATTGCTTGTAATTAGCATTGGATTTTTGAAAAATCTCATGGACCTATTGGCGGATGTGTTGAATCTGCTCAATGACTCTGGTGGATTTTTCGGCCTCATATTGAACATGGAAATATTATTCCTGTGTGGTTGCAAGAGTTAGTCCAACATCAATGGGACCCAAGGGTTGGAATCCCATCCCCACCTGAAATGGACTATGGTCGGTGGAGTTATGGAGAGCCATGTTGTAGATATGTTGAACATAGATAAGACTCTCATCCCATGTACTTGGACACTTAGAGTTGTACATCCACAGGATGTGCACAATCATTTGATTGATGACCTTTGTATGGACATCGGTTTGGGTGTGGAAAGTAGTGGATTTAGTGATCTTGGTGTCCAATAGTGACCAGAGACTCGACCAAAATGTGTTGAGGAACCTGTTATATCAATCTGAGGTGATTGTATGTGGTATCCCAAAATGGAACCACACCCATTCAAATAAGAGCTTGGTAGTATCTTCCACTGTGATGCTCTTCTTGCAAGATGTGATAATGGCCATATTCTAAAACCGATCAACCACCATAAATACACAATCATTGTCATTCTTGGTGAATGGAAGGCCAGACATGTAGTCCATTGAGATGGATTCCCAAGGCCTCTTAGGAGTAGGAAGAGGGGTGTATAAGCCTTTCTTCTTGATGGATGGATTGGAAATGGAATAGATAGTGCAAGATATAATATACGTGTTGACACCTTGTCGAAGTTTTGGCCAATAAAAATGTTTTTGTAGAATGGCCACAATTTTCTCCAAGCCAAAATGTCCTGCCATATGACTGTAGTGAGCCTCCGAAATTAGCTTTGAACGCTCTCTTATGGGAACAAAGAGGTGGCCCAGATGGCATAACAGTCCATCCTAGATGTGAGAACTAGTGGCATTCACTCCTATACCAAAGCGTTGATAGGTGGTGGCAAAGTGAAGGTCATGCTAATAAAGTTGGGCCACTCAGATACCTCATGCTCACATGAATGGAGCACTGTGGAGAGTGCAGCAACGTGAGGGTGACCGAGGCAGTCAGTGACACAATTTGTGCTTCTTGTTTTATACTTGATGTTGAGATGGAACTGTTGTAGGTATGTGGACCACTTTTGATGGCCACTTCCCCTGTGTCTGTATGAACTACAAAGGCTTGTGATCAATGTGGATGATTATCTCCTTTCTCATAATGTAATGTTTCCATTGATGACATGATTTCACAATGGAATAAATTTATTTGTCATAGGTGGGGTATTTTTGGACAGTTTCTAAGAGTGTCTCACTATGTTATGTTATCGGATGACCATGTTGAGTGAGAACTACACCTATAGCATAGTCATAGGCATCAGTCTCAATCTCGAATGGTTGTTGCATATCAGGTAAGGAGAGTACTAGAGATGAGCACAAGAGATGCTTCACATCATCAAATGCTTGTTGTTTTGCCCGGCCCCATACAAAATTTTCCTTTCCACTGCCCTTGGTTACTTGGTTGAGAGCCCATGCAATATGGGAGAATACCAACACGAACCTTCAGTAGAATTTGGAAAGTCCCAAGAATCTCTGAATCTCAATTAGTGTGGTCGGGGCTTCCCATTCACAAATGACTTGGATCTTAGCTGGATCCGCATGTGCTCCTCCCAAGTTTTGTTGAAGATGAGGATGTCATCCATATATACCACCACAAAATATTTAGTGAAGGGTCTCAATACATCATTCATCAATATCATGAAAGTTGTTGGTGCATTTGTTAAGGCAAAGGGCATGACCAACCATTCGAAGAGACCTTATTTAGATTTGAAAGTTTTCTTCCATACATTAGTTGGTTCGGTGGGAACCTGGTGGTAGCCATACTTTAGGTCAATATTGTTGAAGAACATCTCCCCCTTGAATTGGTCAATAAGGTCATCAATTCATCGAATTGGGTACCAGTTCCTGACTATGATTTTGTTTAATGCTCTATAATCAATGCAGAGCCTCTAGGTCCTGTCTTTATTTTGCACCAGCATAATCAGTCTTTCGCAAGGGGAGGATCTAGGTCATATGTTCCCCTTTTGAAGAAACTCTTGGATCTGGCGCTTTATTTTGTCATTTTCCATCAGCGAGCGATGATAGACTGGTCCATTAGGAAGTGGTGCATCAAGAGTTATATCAATTGGATGCTTGACATGGTAGTGTGTCAGTACCCCAGTGGGTGAGGAGAATATTTCTCTATAATATTCCACGATCTCGTACACTTGTTTCTGCTACAAAGAGAGGCTTTTTGTAGAGGTCATGGATGTGGCAGTGACCTTCTTCTTACTACGAGCATGGATAAAAAAGAAGATGAAATTCCCAGTCTGTGAAATGACCTTATTGCATTACTTAGAAAAGATTAAAGAAATAGCAGTAGGTGGTGCTACCTATGGTATCCTATACAATTGTCTACCCAAAGTAATAATAAAACTGCAGAGTTTAGAATAATACACAACTTGTCTCTTCCACAAATATGGTTGGCCTAAAATAACATCAAAAACTTCAAAGGGAACAATATCACACAATACCTCATCTTTGAAGGGCTTGATGTTGTAGGGAAAACGACATTGTTGGCTAAGGTGGAGATCTCTTCCTTGGCAAAGCCATCCTATGGTGTAGGGATATGGGTGCAGTGTTATCAACATGTCCAACCTCTTGATGACCTCAGCTGAAATCGGGTTCTTCTGACTGTCGCTATCGATAATGAAATGTAGTGGAGTCCCCTTTACCTACATTTGTGACTGAAAGAGGTGTTCTCCTTCCTCTTCTTCTTCTGGTTTACTTGGTTAGACCTTGGTGGTAGTGATAGTGGCACTAGGTTCGACATCGATGATCCACTTCCCACTTTCTAGATTTGATTCAAAGTCAGAATATTCCTTTGACATGGAAGATTTCAGCTCAGCCACCAATGACTTCTTGGAGTGACATTCTTCGGTGTTGTGACAAGGGATCTTATGGTATTCACGCCATTTTCCCGTGTTCTTCTTCGTTCGACTTCTCATTACCCTTCTTCATTTGTAGCTTGGACTGGTTGTCCTGAGAGTGACCATATTTTCTCTGTCCCTTGTTTTGTGGTTTGGGGTCGTCTTTGCCCTGCTTCGGCTATGGGGAGTTTTCATATCCAAAATCTCACCTGTTTTGGTTAAATTTATGCTCGATCTTGATAGCATATATATAAGCCACACCTAATGATGCGATGTCCAGAAAATTCATTTCTATTTGAATGTATCTATGCAGAAATCCATGATATTTGAGCACTAGATGTTGTTAAGATTATTTAATACACAATTTGGTGTGCAAGGTATGGAAAATATTGGTGAAATATGGTATTGTCTGCTCCCTTTCCTGACGCAGTTTGGTCCATCCTGTGTACTGGTCCTCACAGCTTCCAACAAGGTAGTATTGTTCTTTAATGGAATCCCTGAAGGAATCCCATGTGGGGGAGACCACAAATATTGCAGATTCCTCTATGTCCCTTTTCGCAGAGTACGTATCCCACCAATCCTTAACATGGGGGATGACCTTGAGGAGTGAAAAAGTAATCTTTTCCCTGAAGAAAAAATTGTGGACCGAAAAATGACCTTCGAGCATATTCAACCATTTATATACAGCATCTGCATCTATCAATCCTACGAATTGTGGAATATCAAAATTTACTTTTACTTTGAAGGGGGTTTCATGGACGCTTGATGAAGATGCATCTCATGTGGAAAACTTCCAAAGGATCTGTGCAAAGTTGTCCATCATTTCATTCCTTTGTCACGCAAGGGATTCCTTGATCAACATTTTAAAAGGATCTCCTCCATAATGTTTTTTCTCGTTTCCCATGGGTTTTTTTCAGGCTTGACGTAGCTAATATTGCAAAGGCTCGACTAGTTTGAGTCCCAACTTCTTGTACCCATATCTTGTCGAGGACATGCACAAAGAAAAATAAATGAAGAGAAAACCGCTTTGATACCACTAATATGAATTTAAGAGTGCAACAAAAGAAATAACATAATGAATACAATAACACAAAGACATGGAGAACAACAACATATATCCAGTGAATAATAACTTTTATTAAATAAATAAAATAGGATGAAACTATAAAACTGCAGAACTGAAAACAACTTGTTTGAATGGTGGTAGCTATCTCTGAGAACAGATGTGGCCACTATGCACATTTATCTTAGTAGAATGATTACAATGAGGCTCCAGAGGAATTTTTAGCATTACTCATGAATTCCAAAAACCTAACCCTAGGAGATGAAATGCCAAAGGTTATGTGGGCCCTTATGGGTAAGTTGGTACCTCAACTTCCCGGGGTCGTAACTTCTACATACGACCTTCGTTTTAGGCACATGATAGCTCGTTGGAAAGGTATTTTCGATAAATACACATTATGATGTCAAACTCTAACTCTATCTATAGTTTGACCGTGATAAGCCAAAAAAACATTGTTTAGGGCCCCAAAATGGCCCTGGAAGTATGGAAAGATGTATTGACATGAAAGCTTCCAAAATAAGCCAGTTGGATTAGGTGGGAAGCAACCAATATCCACCTGGAATATATGTAGGTATTCACACAGACTCGAAATTGTAGAACCCACAATTACAAAGAATTACAGAAGAACATGCTGAACTAAAAATTGTCAAGAGGAGCCAGTTGGAATAGGTGGGTGGCCACCAATATCTATCTAGATCAACATTGGAGGAGGTAAATGGATGTTGAAGAGAACAAAAATGTGTTTAAATTACTAATATANGGGGGGGGGGGGGGTGAATCAGTTGTTACCGTTCTTAAACAATTTTAACCATCTTAAAAACATTGTTACTCTTCTCCAAATGATAATCAAGATTATACAAGACATAAACAACAGAAATGATATGTATCAATCACATATATGATATACACAGAGACAAATATTCATGAGGAAACCCATAAAGGGAAAAAACCTCTTCTTCTTAGAATGATAAGCAGTAGTTTAATTTTTATACATCATCTATCTTTCAGCACCAACTCAAAATAAGGCTACAACCTTTGTTTAACAAGTTGCAACTTGTAGAGAGCACCAACCCTCAAGTTTTTCTATCACCCACTAGAAGGAATCATACTTACTCCCTATGATATCCAACACCAACTGAATGGAAGATACAACTCCCATTATCCAAGCACCAACTTGAGTAACAGAGAACAACAATCCTCCCTAGCACCACCCTACCTCCCTGATTATAAATTTTTACTTGATCAATACTTTACCATAATACAAATAACTCAATGCTTACCATTTCTTCTCTTCTCTGCATTTTTTCTCTTCTTTCACTCTACTTCTATTCTACAATTATTCTTTGCTTTACTCTACTTCTATCTATTCATTTTTGAATCCTCTTGTTGTCTCTTTTCCTCTTCTCTTTCTCTATTTATCTCATGCTCTTAGGTTCTTGTATATTCTGTTATTTTTACTATCTCTTCTCTACACTCACTGAATTTGTTCTATTTATGTTCATACTCTAATTTTCATTACTTACAGTTCAACTCATTAAAATCCACAAATCCCTCTCACTTTCCATAACAATAGTAACCTCACCCAGTCACATCATATTGTATTTATCATATCCTCCATGTTCATTACAATTCGAACTCTCAAACCATAATTCAGTTAAGACACCTAAATAACTACCTCAAACTGAGCATGACTAGTCAAGAAATCATGAAGTGGAACAACAACCCTTCGATTAGATTGAACCTGCATCATTGGATTATACACGTCGAGGCTTTTTGACTTTTTAATGTGTAAAAATACAGTGTCAATAGGTTTGAGAGATTGACATCTTGCTTGAGAATGAAGCCATAGATCAACAGTTAGAAATGCATTTCGCAATCAAACTTGCAAGGAGGATAAGATTTCGTTCATGCATAGAACGGGGTCCCACGATACCATATACCAAGCTCTGAACTATCCTCCACAATTATCAGCATTTCCTATTGTAGTGTTTCCAAAACTTTTTCATACGACTTCATTAGGGTTTCAAAACATCCAATCAACAATTGTTATAAACTCAGAACTGGTTCCTATGACTTCTTCCATCATTCGATGAGTTTACAATCTTAACCTTGGCTCTATCAAAAATAAGGGGTGGTTAATCATCACATAACCTTGTGATCGATGATGGATCCTCTCACTGCCAGAATACCAATATTAACCTTGGCTCTGTCAAAATGGTGGTGGAGTGGTTAACATCACCTTGTGATCAATGGTGGTGGGGTGGTTAACATAACATAACCTTGTGATCGATGGTGGATCCTCTCACTGCTAGAATACAACGTCTCATTATCAATGGTGGATCCTCTCACTACCAGAATACAGTGTCTCCTTGAATCTTCAGACCTGTGACTCTCACCATTCTCAATTGAATTGAATATTTAGATCTATGACTCTCACCATTCTCAGTTGACATCAATGACAACACACCAAACAATGACAAAACACCAAACTTTCCAACAATCTCCCCCACAACAATGACAACACACCAAACAATGAAAAAACACCAAACTTGCCAACAATCTCCCCATTTGACATTGATGGAAACTTAGTTTATGCAACTTGGCAACTCTGCAACAACATGAACTCTTGGAAACTAACAACATGAACTAACTTCTTTCTCCCTCTTTGACATCGATGAAAAAGGAAAGAGACATCTCATAAATACAACAGATAATAATAAAAAAATATAATCCCCCTAACAAGACGGACACATTTAGGTGAGAGACGAAATGACACCTAACTTCTGACGTAGATGTTCAAATTGTGTCTATGCTAATGGTTTAGTAAAGATATTAGTTATCTATTCTGTGGAAGGAATGTAATTCACCTGAACAAATCTGTTTGTGACCTGCTCTCTTAGAAAATGATACTTTATTGGTATATGCTTAGTCTTAGAATGAAGAACAGGATTCTTGGAGACACTAATGGAACTGGTGTTATCACAGTGAATAATAATGGGAATAGTATAGGTTACCTTCAAATCTGCAATATTTTGTATCATCCATAATATCTAAGTGCAACAAGTAACAACAACAATGTATTCTGCTTATGTAGTTGATAAAGAGACAGATCCCTGCTTCTTACTAAGCCATGCTACTAATGAATCACCTAAGAAGAATGCACCTCCACTAGTGCTCTTTCTCTCATCTAGACAATTCTCCCAGTCAACATCTAAATATGCAGTTAACTGAAAATTTTGATTTCTTGGATACCTGAGACCGTAAGTCATTGTGCCCTTCAAATATTTAAAAATCCTCTTAATAGGTTCTAAATGAATTTTCTTAGGAGAAGATTGATAACGACCTACCATTCCAACATCTTGCATTATATCCAAACAAGATGTTGTGATGTACAAAAGATTTCCTATCATTGATCGATATGTCCTTTGATCAACATCAGGTGAAATATCATCTTTGTTGAGCTTGAAACCAATCACCATAGGTGTACTAACAGGAGAGGAATCTTCCATTTGAAACTTCCTCAACATCTCTTTCAAATACTTTTCTTGAGAAATAAATAACCCTGCAAAACTCTGAATGATTTGAAAACCAAGAAAGTATGACAGATCTCCTATCATGGACATCTCAAACTCAGATTGCATAGAATTAGCAAACCACTGAACAGAAGGATCATTAGTACATCCAAAAATAACGTCATCAACATAAACCAAAAAAAAACAATAAATCATCACCTTTAGATTTAATGTACAAATTATTGTCAACAATACCTTTCTTGAACCCTTTGTCCTATAAATACTTGTCTAGTCTATAATACTAGGTTCGTGGTGCCTGTTTCAATCCATATAATGCCTTTTTCAATTTGCAGACATGATCAATATTGTTTGTCAGTTAAAATCCTTCAGGTTGCTCCATATATACTTCTTCCTCTAGATATCCATTAAGAAATGTTGACTTAACATCCATCTGATATACTTTAAAGTTCTTATGACATGCATATGCAAGAAACATTCTGATGGATTCCAATCTTTCCACT
>ML789534.1:226165-248514 GCA_009831015.1 Picea engelmannii
GCTTCCTTAAAAACATCTTCTAGGTCACTTGGCCCACTTTCCTTATTTTAGGGTTGGTTCCACTTCTAATTTCTCCATTAAATTTATTATTGAAATAATTTATTTTGTATTCACTTTGAATTATAATACACTCATCACTTCACCTTATTATTTACCTTTTAAAATCTCTTAAACCACTTTGACTACTTTGACCTTTTGAGGCTTCTAGATGACATATGAGGGTCCTCCAACTTCGTAAGGCCATAACTCTCAAACCGTGAGGAGTTATGTGACGTTATACATACCACCAGAAATGGAATGATATGTACTATCCATATAGAATAGTATTATCTAAAAATATATCATAACGCATACCGCTACCCATCAAACAAACTTGGGTCCATTACCCAAACCTGGGGTCTCCAACTTCTCATGGCCATAACTCTCTAACCGTGAGGAATTATGTGATGTTCCACATACCACCGAAAATGAAATGAAAACAAATATCCATCTAGGATATTTTCCCTAACAAAATCACTTTCCTTCATCTCATTATTCCACAATTAAGCATGGGTTCTCTTACTCCACAAAGCGTCTTCCCGTGAGGAATTTCACCATAAGTGGACCACTTTGGAGTTCATCCATATTTACTTCTTATAAACCATGAAAAACAAATAATGAGTCATATTTACATCAAATAATATTGGGTCCATTACCCAAGCCTTTGTGCTACGAGGCTTTCTTCAAGGGTTGACATCAATGACAACCAACCTTAATCCACAATCTCACCATTTTCTCTATAAAAAAAACTTTTGTAATGATTTAGACCATGAAATTGCTATGACATTGAGAAAACATACCCAAGTATATGTGGTAAAAAATTCATCTTGTGGTTCGATGTATTTTGGGAGTTACACTCCATGGAAAATAGGGTTTGTGGCTAGTCCTTAAACTAGTCAAAACCAGGTGTTTCGGGTAAAAACGCCATAACTTATTCATAATAGATCCAAATTTAGTGAGACAAAATGTGTTGGTTAGGGTATAGTATTTAGTATGTTTTTTAATAGTTTTAGATCAATTCAATGAATATTTCATGCGGGGCATGCTCTACAAGGTCACTCTCTAGAATAAGACAGAATTCAGCAAGGTATGTCATTTTTGCTATAACTCCTTTTTATGAGAGGTTATAAGTAGTGACACATGGAGGAATTGCATAAAACACACTGAAGAATATTGTGTATCAGTTTCATATATTTATACATTACAGGTTCAAAGTTATGATTACTTCAAGTTAGGGTGTTGACTAATCCAAAACTAGGCATGTGAGACTAAAGAAAAGTTTGATGAAAATGCTAGTTTCTTGTTGTTAAAGTTAAGGAAGGTTTACAGGAATGTGATCATATACACCAGGTCTATTACAGAGCTACAAATCATATTTGGATGATGAAATTGATGAGGGATTTTGGTTGAGGTACATGTTGAGTACATGGTTGAGACAAGTAGTTGATGAGTTGGCACATACATGAGGTGTATAGTTGATGATGTTGGTACATATTAATGAGTCATAGTTGATGAGTAGTTGACACATGATTGGTACATACTTGGTACAAGGTTGGATGCACTTGTTTATGGTACAGGTTGATTACAGGTTGTTTGGTACAGGTTGGTGCATGGTTATGGTACATGTTCATTACAGGTTGACGTACAGGTTGATGCATGGTTGATGCATGGTTAATATTTATTGGTACAGTTTTACAATGGTATATCTCACAGTTATAGTGTGACAATGGTTCCATCATTATACTTCTACTTCAGGGTGGCAGGACGGGGCAAGGACAAGTGGTTGTAACCACCTTATGGTTGTAGCCTCCTTCTGGTTGTAGCCAGAGAATTGGGGAGTTAGAGCTTCCCTCAGGTTGTAGCCTGAGAAACTACGGGGTTGGAGCCTCCTTCCAGTTGTAGCTGGAAAACAAAGGAAGTTGGTGCTTTCAATGAATGTAATTCTTCAATACATATAAGAAAAATCATTCAGTGGTTTTCTCCCGATTTGGGTTTCCACATAAAACACTGGTGTACTGTGTATGATTTTGATTGTTTATTTATTACTACTCATTATTGGATAATAATTCTACATTGATATAACATTTGAAGAAAAAGGATTATAATTACACTATTACTGATTCACCACCCCCCCCCTCTTAGTAATCCAACAATTGGTATCAGAGCAGGTTCCTTCAAAAATTAGTTTAACCATTGAAAGGTAGATCATGGAGAGTACCAACTCGTATAAAAATGGAATACCACAGTTTAATGGATAGAAGTATGATTTTTGGAGCATAAGGATGAAGACATATATACATGCACAGGGATTTAAGTTTGGAAATCAATTGTAGATGGATACACAACACCAATAGTTCCACCAACAAATGACAAAGCAGTGAAACTCGGTGAGAATAATTCCAAAGCCAAAAATAAACTTTTGAATTGTCTCAGTGATACGGTATTCACCAAAGTTTCACATTGTAAATATGCTAAAGAGATTTGGGACAAGCTTTGAAACATTTATGAAGGAGATTCAAAAGTCAAAGAAGAAAAGCCTCAAACTTACAGAGGTCAGTTCGAACAACTAAAAATGAAGGAAGATGAAGACATTGTAGCCTACTTCTTACAAATTGATGAAATAGTGAATGAAATCATAGGATTGGGAGAAGAAATTGAAGAATCTGTAATTGTTCAAAAGGTACTAAGATCTCTTCCTATGAGATTCAACCCTAATATATTAGCACTAGAAGAAAGATCGGATCTAAACTCAATAAGAATGGACGAACTGCATAGAATATTCACAGCATATGAGATGAGAACTGAACAGGAAAATCCAGATGTAAAATAAGCAGCCTTCAAAGCATCCAAAAGATCAAAGAAAAAGAAAAAGGAACAAGAAGAATATAGCAGTAGCAGCGACGTCTTGGAAGATGATGAAGAAGTGGCCAACTTCGTCAAAAGACTGAACAAGGGAACCAATGGTAGGTATAGAGGTAAGCTTCCTTTAATTTGTTTTAATTGTGATGGTATTGGTCATTTTTCTAACAAATGTCCTCATAAGTAAAAGATAAATGATGAAGGTTACTCAAAAGGCAGACAAACACATAAAGGTAAAATAACTACAAAGAAAGTTTTCAAGAAAATATTTTGCACCAAAGAAGACATCTCATCATCAGATGAACATGAAGTCAGTGACAGTGAAATAGGGAGAGTTCTATTCATGGTAGTAGAGGACTCTGATAAACAAGACTTCAAAGAAGAATATGAAGAATCATATGAAGAAGAAATTGAAGAGGCAGAAGTTGACTTTTGAGAAGAATTAATGAGTGCCATAGAAATTATCAGAAGAGAAAAGAAGAAAAACAAGAAACTGCAAGCAGAACTAGATAAGAAAAAAGACAATCAAGAATTAGAACAAATGATCATAAAATTGAAGGTTCAAATAGAAGAAGATAAAAGAATTGAAGAATCACTCAAAGAATAGCTAGAAGGAAAGGACAGGATCATTGGAAACCTGGAAGCAGAGATTGTCACACTAAGAAAAGATATTCAAAAGAAAAATATGTAGAATAGCTCAAAATTTCTGGATGACATTATCAGCAGTGAAAAATCTCATCTTGACAAGTCCAGACTTGGATACAATCAGACAGAAAAGGGATCAAGCTCCAAAACAATAGATCAAGAAACAAATCCAAAAGGCTATGCAAAAACAATCAAAGGGGATAAAAATATATACAAGGAAGATTACAGGGACACTCCTCCATTGAGAAGATTCAGATTTCAAAATAAAAAATAGATAGAAAGGCCCCAAGAAGAAGAAGGATTCATAAGAGCACCTCCTTTCATAAGATCTTCAAATACCAGGTATCAAACTATATTTTTTGGTTTATGCTATTCTTGTAATAATTTTGGACATAAAGTTGTAAATTGCAGAGCTAACAATAGGAACAATAACTACTTTGAGAGCCATACACAAAGGGGTTATTCAACAAGACCTTATGAAACACAGAGAAGAAGTTACAACATGTTTAAATCTTTGAGCACTGAAGTGGAATGTTACAAATGTAACAATTTTGGACACATGGCCAAAAATTGAAGAATGGAAATCCCTCCTAAAGTACCTCAACAGAGTCACAAACAAGAACCTCGGAAAACAACATGGATAAAAAAGCAAGATCAGTATAGCAATGAAGAATGCATAGTCACTCTACAAGATAAACAAAATAAATGTGGTTGGTATGTTGACAGTGGACGTTCAAAACACATGATAGGTGATAGAGACAAGTTTCTTACATTACGAAAGGAAATATATGGATCAGTCTCCTTCGGAAATGATGATTCAGCCAAAATCATTGGAAAAGGCACAGTTCAAATTGGGAACAAGAATGAAAAGGAAGAAAATGTTCTACTAGTAGAAGATATGAAACATAATATTTTAAGTGTGAGTCAAATTTGTGACCAAGGTCATAAAGTTACTTTTGATTCACAAAAGTGTGAGACAAGAAAATAAGGTTCAGTGAAATTGGTTGCTACAACTGCAAGAACTTCAAGCAACATATATGTGTTAAGTGAAATTGGAAATGAAAAGTGTTGTCTAGGAAAGGAAGATGAAAGTTGGCTATGGAATAGAAGAATGGGTCACATGCATTTTGATAACCTTGTAAAAGACAGCAAAAGAGAAGCAATCAGAGAAATTCCTTAGATCATGAAACCAACCAACACTTTATGCAAGCATTTCCAGCAAGGAAAGAAAACAAAGACCAGGTTCAAATCAAAGGAATATTCAACAACAAAACCACTGAAAATTGTGCATACTGATCTAGTTGGACCAACTACAACAAAAGGATTAAAAGGTGAGAGATACTTTATGTTATTAGTTGATGATTATACAAGAATGACTACAGTTTGATTTCTCAAGAACAAGTCAGAAGCTTTTGAAAACTTCAATATCTACAAGGAAATGGTTGAAAATGAGATGGATTCAAGAATCAAATGCTTAAGATCAGATAATGGAGGAGAATTCACCTCAAATGAATTTATGGAATACTGCAGCAATCATGGAATAAAAAGGCAATTCTCTGTTGCTAGGACACCTCAATAGAATGGAGTTGTTGAAAGAAAGAACATGACAGTACAAGAAAAGGCTCGAACAATGATAATGGATTCAAAGTTGATAGATATTTTTTGGACACAGGCAGCTCATACAGTAGTTCACATTCAAAACTGAGAAATGCTCAGAAAAAACACTGATGAAACTCCCTACGAGCTATGGAAAGGAAGACCAGCAAATGTGAAGAACTTCATATTTTTTGGAAGCAAATGCTACATCAAAAGAGAAGATGGAAGAATGGGAAAATTTGACTCTCATGTGGAAAAATGAATACTTGTTGGTTACTCAAGTACAAGGAAAGAATACAAGTGTTACAATCTAAGATTAAACAAAGTTGTGGAAAGAATCAACATAACAATTGATGAAATAGGAAGACTAGAATCAAAGGAAGAAGAAAACAAATCAATGGAACAACTTTCGAAGAAGAAGATGAAAAAGAAGTAGAAGAGGAAGATTAAGATGAAGAGAATCCGACAGAAGAAAAAGAGAAATTTCAGCAAGTATCTCCAAAGACACCTAGCAAACGAGTACAAAAGAATCATCCTTCAGATTAGATTATTGGAAACAAAATTGCAGGAGTTGAGACTAGAAGAAAAATCCATTCACCAGAACAAACACACCTAGCACTCTTATCTATAATTGAACCAAACTGTTTTGAAGAAGCCAACAAGGATGAATTTTGGAATAATGTTGTGGATGAAGAATTGGATCAAATAGATAAAAATGACACTTGGGAGTTGGTTCCAAGACCAAAGAATAAGAATGTGATTGGCACAAAATGGGTTTTCAAGAATAAATTGAATGAATATGGACAGGCTACAAGGAATAAAGCTAGATTGGTATGTAAAGGATATGCACAGATTGAAGGAATCGAATTTGAAGAGACATTTTCCCCAGTTGCCATAATGGAAGCAATCCATTTGATTTTATCTTATGCATGCTCCAAAAATGTTAAAGTATATCAGATAGACGTAAAATCATCTTTTCTGAATGGGTAACTTGAAGAAGAAGTCTACATTGAACAACCAGAAGGATTTCAGTTGTCAGAGAACACAGACTATGTGTGTAAATTAAATAAGGCCTTGTATGGTATAAAATAGGCTCCTAGAGCATGGTACTCCAGAATGGATAAGTATCTGCAGCAAGCAGGGTTCAGAAAAGGAAGTGCAGAAAACAACCTCTACATCAAGGTAAGTCAAGGTAATATTTTATTAATTGAAGTTTATGTTGATGATATTATTTTTGATAGTAATAATGACAGGTTAAGCCAGAAATTTGCAAAAGACATGCATAATGAATTTGAAATGTCATTACCTGGAGAACAATCCTTCTTTAATGGACTTCAAATATGTCAAATCAACCAAGGAATTTTTATTTCTCAAACCAAGTATATCACAGAAATGCTAATGAGGTTTGAAATGGAAGATTGCAAACCAGTTGTAAGTTGAGTAAAGATGATGATTCGAAGTCTACAAATCAAAGGCAATACAGGTCAATGATTGGAAACCTACTATATGTGATAACATCTAGAACAGATGTAATGCAGTAGTTGGATAGGTGGCATGATTTCAAGAAGCACCAAAGGAATCACATGTATTAGTAGTAAATAGGATCTTCAGATATCTCAAAGGAACAGAAGAGTTTGGATTATGGTATCCAAAAGGACAAGATCTATCACTTATTGCCTACACAAATGCAGATTGGGCAGGCTATATTGATGACTGTTGAAGAACCATTGGAGCATCTTTCTATTTAGGTGAGTGTTTGGTATCATGGATAAGAAAGAAACAATCATCAATATCTCTATCTATAGCCGAGACAGAGTATATTGCAGCAGCAGCATGTTGTACATGGGTTCTTTGGATGAAACAAACTTTGACAGATATACATATACAGGTTGATTATGATGAGCCCATTCCAATATAGTGTGATAATACAAGTGCCATCAATATCTCAAAAAACCCAATGATGCACTCCAAGACCTAAGCACATTCCAATCAAGTATCTCTTTCTACGGGAACAGGTTGCAGAAAAGAACATCAAAGTTGAGTATGTGGGCACAAAAGAACAAGTGGAAAACATCTTTACAAAACCACTTCCACGGGAAGCCTTTGAATATCTTTGCCAAAGACTTGGAGTTATTTCTACTCCAAAATTAATGCTTTTTGAATGCTTATCTTATATGTCTTAGATGTACACGAGGAAGCACCATAAGAGGACAGTTCATTCAGGGGGAGCAGACCCGGATGGAAAGATACCTTTTCCATTGATGACAAAGGGAGAGAGATTTATCAAATGCAGAGGACAGAGGTATATTTATCAGATGCAGAGGATAGAGGCATGGTTCTACGGGGAGCATGAGTGATATGACCTCAGTATTTCATCAGAGTGTTTCCATCAATGCCAAAGGGTGAGACTGTTCATTAAGGTTGGTTGTCATTGATGTCAACCCTTGAAGAAAGCCCTGTAGCACAAAGGTTTGGGTAATGAACCCAATATTGTTTGATTTAAATATGAATCATTATTATTTTTTCATGGTTGATAAGAAGTAAATATGGATTAACTCCAAAGTGGTCCCCTTATGGTGAAATCCCTCATAGGAAGATGCTTTGCGGAGTAACAGAACCAATGCTTAATTGTGGAATAATGAGATGAATGACAGAAAATTTGTCATGGAAAGTATCCTAGATGTATAGTGCTTGTCATGCCATTTCTGGTGGTATGTAGAACGTCACATAACTCCTCACGGTTAGAGAGTTATGACCATGTGAAGTTGGAGAACCCAGGTTTGGGTAATGGACCCAAGTTTGTTTGATGGATAACACTATGATCTTTTATATATTTGAAGGTAATAATATTCTATATGGATAGTACATTTCATTCCATTTCTGGTGGTATGTGTAATGTCACATAACTCCTCATAGTTTTATATTTATGGCCTTACGAAGTTGGAGGACCCCCATGTGTCATCTAGAAGACCCAAAAGGTCAAAGCAATCATGTGGTTTAAAATATTTTAAAAGGTAAATAATAAAGTGAAGTGATGAGTGTATTATAATTCAAATTGAATACAAAATAAATTATTTCAATATTAAATTTAATGGAGAAATTAGAAGTGGGTTAACCCTAAAATAAGGAAAGTGGGCCAAGTGACCTAGAAGATGTTTTTAAGGAAGCCACTTGGAGAGTATAAATAAGAGGCAAGGCTCTCTCATTTTAATTACACTTGAGAATGTTCAATATATATAGGTGTATGAGGTAACCAAGGATATATAAGACTAATTTATGAGGGAAGGCGAAGAAAAGAAGGCCGAAATGAAGGGAAGGATAAATTCTTTTGATGGTGCTTTCTAAGGTATGTTATTTACAGGTCATCTCACCATTTTCGCTATAAATTTTTTTCTATAATGATTTAGACTGTGAAATTGATATTCCATTTATAAAACATACCCAAGTATCTTTGGTAAAAAATTCATCATGTGGGTCGTTTTATTTTGGGAGTTACACTCTGTGGAAAATAGGGTTTGTGGCTAGTCCTGAAACTAGTCAAAAACAGGTGTTTCGGGTAAAAAAGTGATAACTTATTCATAATAGATCCAAATTCAGTTAGACCAAATGTGTTGGATAGGGTACAGTTTTTAGTATGTTTTGTAACAGTTTCAGATCAATTCAACAAATATTTTGTGTCTGGCATGCTCTACAAGGTCACTCTCTAGAATAAGCTAGAATTCAGCAAGGTATGCCATTTTTTCTATAACTCTTTTTCTGAGAGGTTCCAAGTAGTGACACCTAGAGGAATTTCACAAAAAAAATTAAAGAACATTTTTTATCAGTTTCAGATATTTATACATTATAGGTTCAAAGTTATGATTACTTCAATTTAGGGTTGTTAACTAATCCAAAACTAGGCATGTGAGACTAAAGAAAAGTCTGATGAAAATCCTAGTCTTTTGTTGTTAAAGTGAAGGAAGGTTTTCAAGAATGTAATCATATACACCAGCTCTATTACAGAGCTACAAATCATATTTGGATTGTGAAATTGATGAGGGATGTTGGTTGAGGTACATGTTGAGTACTTGGTTGAGACAAGTAGTTGATGAGTTGGCACATACATGAGGTGTATAGTTGATGATGTTGGTACATATTGATGAGACATAGTTGATAAGTAGTTGAAACATGATTGGTACATACTTGGTACATGGTTGGATGCACTTGTTTATGGTACAAGTTGATTACAGGCTATTTGGTACAGGTTGGTGCATGGTTGATGCACTTGTTTATGGTACAGGTTGAGGTACAAGTTGATGTATGGTTCAGATTTATTGGTACGGGTTTACAGCGGCATATCTCATAGTGATAGTGTGACAGTGGTTCCATCATTCTACTTCTACTTTAGGGTGGCAGGACGGGGCAAGGACAGGTGGTTGTAGCTACCTTTCGGTTGTAGCTGGAGAACATAGGGGGTTGTAGCCTCCTTCTTGTTGTAGCCAGAGAATTGGGGAGTTGGAGCTTCCCTGAAGTTGTATCCTGAGAAAATAGGGGGTTGGAGACTTCTTCTAGTTGTAGCTGGAAAACAAAGGAAGTTGGTGCTTCCAATGAATGTAATTCTTCAAGACATATAAGAAAAAGCATTATGTGTTTTTTTCCCAATTTGGGTTTCCACGTAAAACACTGGTGTACTGTGTATGTGTGTGATTTTTTATTCTTACTACTCATTATTGGATAATAATTCTACATTGATATAACATTTGAAGAAAAAGGATTATAATTACGCTATTACTGATTCACCCCNCCCCCCCCCCCCCCCCTCTCAGTAATCCAACATCCAAAACAACAACAACCTCACCCAGTCACATCATATTTTATTTATCATATCCTCCCTGTTCATTACAATTCGAACTCTCAAACCATAATTCAGTTAACACACCTGAATAACTACCTCCAAATGAGCATGATTGGTTAAGAAATCATGAAGTGGAATAGAAACCCTTTGATTAGATTGAACCTGCGCCATTGGATTATACACGTGGAGGCTTTTTGAATTTTCAATGTGTAAAAATATAGTGTCAATAGGTTTGAGTGATCGAGATCTTTTTGGAGAATGAAGCCAGAGATCAACAGTTAGAAATGCATTTCGCAATCAAACTTGCGAGGAGGCTAAGATTTCAGTCATGCCCGGAATGGGGTCCCACCATACCATATGCAAAGTTCTGAACTATCCTCCACAATGATCAGTAGTTCCTTCTTTATTTTTTCCAAAAATTTGTCATATGACTCCATCGGAGTTTCAAAACATCCAATCAATAGTTGTTATAAACTCATAATCATATCCTATGACTTCTTCCTTCATTTGACAAGTTCACAATGTTAACCTTGGCTCTGTCAAAAATATGGGGTGGTTAATCATCACATAACCTTGTGATCGATGGTGGATCTTTTCACTTCTAGAATACCAATCTTAACCTTGGCTCTGTCAAAATGATGGTGGAGTGGTTAACATCACCTTATTATCAATGGTGGTGGGGTGGTTAACATCACATAACCTTCTGATCAATGGTGGATCCTCTTACTTCCAGAATACAACATCTCCTTATCGATGGTGGATCCTCTCACTTCCAGAATACAACGTCTCCTTGAATCTTCTGACCTGTGACTCTCACCATTCTCATTTGACTTGAATATTCAGACCTATGACTCTCACCATTCTCAGTTGACATCAATGACAACACACCAAACAATGAAAAAACACCAAACTTTCCAACAATCTCCCCCACATCAATGACAAAACACCAAACTTGACAACAATCTCCCCCACATCAATGAAAACACACCAAACAATGACAAAACACCAAACTTGCCAACAAAATGAGCATACTTGGAAATACGATCAACGACCACCATGATGACTCACTTATTGTCCTATTTCGGTAATCCCACAATAAAATCCATAGAGATATCTCTCCAAACAAAAGGTGGAATCGAAAGAGGTTGTAGTGTTCTAGGAAATTTGACTATTTCTCCCTTGTTGCATTGAAAAACATCACATTCTTCCACAAAATTACGAACGTCCTATTTCATACCATCCTAGAAAAAAGAACGTTTGACCCAGTCATAGTTTTGGTAAAGCCTCAATGCCCATCTGTGGGTGTAGAATGAAGCTCAGAAAGTATCATGGATTTAAGTTGTGAATATTTACTTCAATAAAAACAACCTTTGTAGTGAAGCTCATCATTGTGCCAAGAGTACCCTGGGGAAGCTAGAGAATTGGTTTGCAATTGTTGGATCAGATGAGAAATTTTGGGATCCTGTAGCCATTCCTGGCGAAGAGATTGGAGCCAATCTGGTATAATGAAGGAGAGGGAAAAAAAGGACCCTTCATATTCATATTTTCTTGAAATTGCATCAACAACTGCATTGTCTTTGCATTTCTTGTAAATGATCTCATAATCATATCCAAATATCTTAGTCACCCATTTTTGTTTCTCTGAGGGGGAAGGGGGTTGTTCCAAAAAATACTTGAGGCTTTGATGATTTTTATTAATTTGGAAGCACTTCCCCAATAGATAAGGGTGACAGAGATCTACTACATGCAGAATAGCCAACATTTCCTTTTTATAGATTGATTGGCCCAAATGTTGCTCTGACAGTTGTTTGTTGGTAAAGGCCAAAGGCCGGTCATATTTCACAAGGACTGGTCCAATTCATCTCCTAGAAGAATCACATTCCAAGACAAAGGTCTTTGTGAAATCAGGAAGGGCCAGGAATGGAGTGGTGCACACAGACACCTTCAAGGATTGAAAGGCCTAATCAATTGTGAGAGTGAAAGTGAAAGAATTATTTTTAAGGAGAGTAGTGAGAGGTGTTGCAATCTTTCCATAATTCTTAACAAACTTGCAATAATATCCTGTTAAACCCATGCAAGATTTTGAGAGTCTTTGGGAGACGCCAATCCTACATAACTTCAATCTTCTTAGGATCCACCCTGAAACCTACCTTTCCAACAATATGACCCAGGTACTCAACTTGTGAGGCTCAAAAAGAACATTTAGATTGTTTGAGGAAATGTTGGTGTTGAGAGAGTAGATGTAGAACTCGATCCACATGAGCAAGATGAGTTGTCCAGGTTTTTCTATAGATGAGGATATCCTCAAAGAAAACTAATACAAAATGATGGATAAAATGATGGAAGACATGATTCATCAAGATTTGGATAGTGGAGGGAGAATTACACAAGACAAAGGACATGAACAAAAACTCATAGTGGCCCTCATGAGTTCGAAAGGCAGTCTTAGGAATGTTTTCCTTGTTCATACATATCTAGTGGTAGCTAGACTGAAGATCAAGTTTAGTAAATAAATGGGCACCACTCAATTCATCCAAGACGTAATCAATGAAAGGAATGGGAAATTTGTCTATGATGATGAGTTTTTTTAAGGCATGAAAGTCAGGAAACATGTGCCCAGAGCCTTATTTATTAAGGACCATGACTACGGGAGAATAGCAGGGGCTTGTACTAGGATGGATAACACCTGGGGTGAGAAATTCTTGAACAATTTTATCAATTTCATTTTTCTAGGAAAAGGGATAATGATAGGGACGAACATTGGGATGAAGGTTGTCAGGGATAAGGGGAATGGAATGATCATGAACACCACGAGAAGGAGGAAGTCCCTGGGGAGTGGAAAAAACAACTTGATTTTTGGGGAGGATAGATTGGAGGTCCTATAGTACATTGGGTGTCTCAGTGGCATGAATGGCACGGACTTGGGAAATAAGGCCAGAATGACCTTTTTTGAGGAGATTTTCCATCCAATGGGAACTGATGATCTCTGGGGAACCGACGGTGATGCCTTGGAACTTATATTGTTGGCCCTCCTGGTTGAATTGCATGGTTAACTCCTTAAAATCCATGAGAATGGGACCCATAGTCCTTAGTCATTCAACACCCAACACAATGTCACAACCACCCATGTTTATAGCAACATATGAGATTTCATGTGGTACTGACCAATTTGGAGATGCACATTTTCACAACGCCCCCCATATTTCATGGACCCTCCATTGGAAATCATGATTTGAAAATGATCAACTACACAAATATAGAAATTAGTTTCTTGGGAAATGTGGTGATGAATAAAATTATGGGTGCTTCCATTATCAACAAGGATGATGATCTTATGATGCTTAATGTAACAAATTAGCTTGAGGGTTTGGGGAGCATAGAATCTAGTGAGAGCATTCAGGGAAATGACCGGTTCAAATTAGGGAGGGTCGGAGGGTGGGTTCAGGTGACTCGGCCATAGGGGTAGCCTCGACATCATCTTCCAAAAAATCCTCAGATATGTCCATAAAAATGTAACGCCCCATATCTTGGCCTTTAGGGAGTTAGAACATTAATTGTTTACTCATCTTAGTAATTCAATCCTTAACATTTGTTTGGGCTCAGTTAGATTGGGATAGATATTTGAGATATGTACATCTTGACCTAATTATGGGTTGCATGATATTACTTTCATTGTTGCATATTCATGATGATGATAGCTCTTTGGTTTGTTTAAACATGCAAGTTAAAATGTGGAATTTAGGTACGTGGATACTAGTTCAAGTTATGATGTGAATGCATAACATATGTCAGGCATGATAAAAATAAGCATGCATTTCTTAAATTGAACGTCAATACAGATATGGATCCTTAT
This sequence comes from Picea engelmannii, assembly GCA_009831015.1. Lineage (NCBI taxonomy): Eukaryota > Viridiplantae > Streptophyta > Pinopsida > Pinales > Pinaceae > Picea > Picea engelmannii. Next base: position 239,992 of record ML789534.1, read on the forward strand.
ATGAAATTATTATGTATATGCATAGATATAAGTTATTGGTGAATTAACTTGCAGGTTAATGAGCTATGCGATAGCCAAATGACTATAGTGTTGAGGTGACTTGGATATCGTAGATATCAAGAAGATAGTATATGCTATATGTTGTACTTATTATTTAATTTATGATTCAAAATATTGCTATGATTTGTGGTGAGTGTGGTTTTCATAGGACACACATCTTGCCCAGAGTGGTTGTTTGATGACGTGACTCTAAGAACAGTAGTTGCACAATAGGGCTTGATGTAGGGTGTTAACCCTAGTTCTATAAGGAGGGGTGGAGGTATTTCCCACTGTTTATCCTCCAAAATCTAGAGTCGTGGGAGGACTATGTGGAGTCACGCTCCCTTAGACGTGTGATGGCAACTGCTAGTTTCCTGTTGGGGAATATTGGTCGATATGTATGACACTTCAGCTTACAGGTTCTATCTAGAGTTAGGTCAATATAGTTGACGCTCCATCTTAGTCCAACAGAGGAAAGGATAGGATGGAAGATGGAAGTAGGTTAGGAAGGAAGGATGCTTCGATGTTAGTTGAGAATATTGATTGGGGATTATAGATGCCACTATTGTTTACTCACTTGGATCCTACCATGTTTAAAACCCTCTTTGATTTCCTATTGATATTTTAAGTGTGATAATGAGTTATTGATGAATTGGTGTAATTTTGATCGTTAAGATTATTAAATGATGCATTACTTGATTTGTTGTCCTACATGTCTTGGTGATCATATAGGAACTATGCACTAGAGGCAATGTTATTTATCGTTAGTACATACATGAGATATGTGTCTGCTAGCTACACACACATACCCTACCTATGTACACTAGTACAATTAATTAATGTATTAATTATTAAAGTAAATTATTAACTATTTAATTGAATGGTTATTGAATATTAAAATTATATTGCATTGAAAATATCTAGAAGCATTAAATACCTTCTTGACTTTGATAAATGGTGGGTATGATAAATTAAATGAGCATGGTGGGGTGTTATGTACATTTTGGAGAAAATTGTCAAATTACATTTATTAGCTAGCATGAGAAGAAAGACTTTTCATTTTGTTTATTGTTGTTTAATGCAAGTTATTTATATTTTAGTTTTATTTTAATCTTTTCCCAAAAAAAAATAGATAAGGGAGGTTGATGGATAATAATGAGGGTGGTTGAGGATACTTGGGGAAGTGTGTATGGAAACTTGATAAATAGGGAGAAGAAGTAGTGAGGAAGGAGGAGGGAGAGGTTTGAGCATGATAAGAGGTTGTGAAATCTTTGGAAGATATATTTCTTATGATGGTTTTTCTTTGAGCATTTGTGTTTTGTTGTTCTTGGATTCATGGGCACAGAGGGCCAAGAAACCGAAAGGTTTCTTGGAGCTAGGAAGTTGGCTAGGCTACTAGTTGGTAGGGAGGATTCCATTGTTTCATTCTGGGAAAGCGGGAAAGGAATGCTTGGAAGTACCTAGGACTACATTACAATTGATGAGCTTCGACAAACTAAGGAAGAGGTATTTTTCAGTGGTAATTGTTGTTGATATTTTGTATATACTTTTGTTTTAAGTTGTAAATCTTAGAGTTAACCTATTACTTATTTCATCATACTATTTAGATTTATCATTGAGCAAATGTAGAAGAATTGTGTAAATGAAATGAAATTATGTTAAAATAAAGTTGTTATCGTGTATGTATTTAATAAATGATTAATTGCTTAGCATAATGTAGATGGGTATTACAAAAAATCTTTGGTTCCTTACACTAATGCTCAGGAAAATATTTTTCATCACAATTATAACAAAGGCCTTTGAGTTGGAATTCATCCATTTCTTTCCTGCTCGATTTCTAGATCTTTAGTGGAGTGGAAGGAGGAGTGGGAGTGACTGGTTTAGGGAGAGGAATAAAGGAGGGTTTTCTAGTTTGAGAAGAGACAAGATTTTGTTCTTCCTTATCTCTTTTAGTATCTTCCACCCAAATCTGAGACTGAGCCATGAGTACATGGGCACAAATCTCATCCTTGAGGCCACTGATAAAATATTCTCAAAAAAAATCATCAAACGTGCCCTCTATATGGAAAGATAATTTCTCAAAAGTAGCTATAAAGTCTTCCACCGTGCCATATTTTTTCAACTTTTTCAAATGACCTCAATGGTTGGTGTTAGTGTCAAATAATTCCTAAAGCTCTTCCACAAATTGTGTTCAAGATGCATACCCTTGGCGGGAATTTTTTCTCCATTGCCACCATTGCCAATGTTATTAATCTAGATGGAGAACACCATACTGGAATTTGGTCAACTCATCTATAATGCCATACAAAGAGAAATAATGTTCCATTTGAGTTACCCAATGAGTGGGATCTGAGCCATCAAATTTGTTCACATCCACACGCGGAAGGCATAGGTCATGCTGAAAGTGATGGGGCTGAAAAGTCTGGGAAATAGAGGAAGTTTCACCTTCAGAGTGAAAAGGTGGGTCATAGGAGGGAATATCTATAGGGATATTCAGCTTGGTGCAAATCATGTTAGTGAAGGATGCAAGTTGGGTAGCGAGGTCCTGTTTGATGTTTTCCATTTTTGCGTCTAGGGAGGAATGCACATTTTTATTGATGGTGGCAATATTGGCACTGATCTTCCGCACTTCTTGGTGGATCTCTGTGAAAGTAGAGGACAAGGAATTGAAGAGGACTTCCAAGTCTTAGCTACAGATGTGGGCCATGATGAAGAGAGAAAACGAAAAGGGACGGGTGGGACCACACAAAAATGGGTTATGGGTGAAGGGCATCATGACGATCAGGGCAATGAGGGGAATCCAATGGGGTAAGGCCCAAATAAGGGTGTCAGAAGGGGGTCGGATCCATGGGAAAAACAAATTGCTGAAAAATTATAGGTATGAATGTGATAAGGGAGAAGAGAGGAATCCAATGGGATAGGGATCAAATAATGGTGCCAACAGGATCCAGACTTTTTATTTATTTATTTTTACTACTGCGGAGTTATACTCCAAGATGAATAATTGATCTGAATTTATGCAGGAATGAAACACAATACACAAATAACCATGAATACAAAGATGCAGTGGAAATAACACTTCATTTCATCAATATCAAATAATTGAAATTTGTTTACAGACAGAATGGAAATAAACTAGCTAGGGCGTTGGTAGCTTATCTCTGAGAAGTGATGTGGTGGCTACAGGAATTTGAAATCCTTGTTACAATGAGGCTCAAAGGCCTATATATTATTGAGAAACAATGGAAACCCTAAACATCCAAAAAACTAACCCTAGGAAATGAAACGCCAGAATATGGGCCCCGTCAGGGTAAATTTGTACATCAATTTCCCAGGGTCGTAACTTTGGCATACTATCTCCATTTGACACATATTATACATCATTAGAAATATATATCTAAGGAATACAACTACTAACAACAAATATCACGTCTGAAACGGACTCATATTCGTCGAACGTTTGATGACCAAAAAACTTTGTTTAGGGCCTCAAAACAGCTCCAGAAGATCAGGACCCAAAAAACTACCAAAAATAATAAATTGTTCTACAATTAAGGAAATTGAAAACCTAAAAGAAACAATGGTGGGGGTCCAAGTGGAATAGGCGAGTGGCCACCAATATCCACCTGGGTCATTCCTCCCCCCTTAGGAAGCAATGGTCCCCACTGCGTTGAGTTCCAACATGAGATGAGGAAACGTCTCCTGAACTTGGTCCCTGGTGAGCCACTTGCCCTAGTGAAGGAGTTGGCCTGCTTTGACAACTCAATATAGTTGGATCCTCTACTGGCGGGTGTTCTTGATATGTGTTTCCATAATTCGATCAGTTGTGGCTTGTTCCATGCAGTTTGGATTTAACTCTGTTGGTGTGAGTTGTTCTTCCATGTTAGATGTGTCTAGTATAGGTGGAAAGTAGGGCCAAAGGCGGTCCACATTGAACACTGGGTGTAGACCAAGGAATGGTGGAATACTGATATATAAGGAATTGTCCCCTACAACCTTGGTGATGGTGTATGGCCCATATCAGAGCGGGTGAATCTTGCAGTGGGTTCCAACAAGGTGCTCCTTCTACAAATGTAGCCACACTTTGTCACCCACCTGGAAGTTGTGTTGCACCCGATGTTGATAATGTCATTGCTTGTACTTAGCATTGGCTCTGTCTGATATGTCATGAGCCTGTTGGAGAATGTGTTGAATTCCCTCAACGAAGTTGTTCTCCTCAACAACTTCAGATTGGACATGAGCCGAATCAGCCTGAGTAGCTGCAAAGGGCATGGCTATGTCAATGGGACATAGTGGATGGAATCTTAAGCCCACCTAAAAGGGGTTTTGGTCGGTTGAGTTGTGGAGGGTTTGGTTAAAGCTATGTTTTACATAGGGGAGGCTCTCATCCCATGTGCGTGGATGCTTTGAGTTGTACAGGTGCAAAATGTGTACGATCATCCTATTGATGACCTCTGTCTAGCCATCAGTTTGGAGATGGAAAGCTGTGGACTTGGTGAGCTTGGTGTCCAACATTGACCAGAGGCTGGACCAAAATGTACCGAGGAACCTGTTGTCTTGATCTAAGATGATAGACTGTGGGATCCCAAAGTGTACCCACACTCGTTCAAAGAAGATTTTAGCAGTGGCTTCTGCTGTGATATTCTTCTTGCAGGCTGCCATGATGGCCATCTTCCAGAATCTGTTGATGACCATGAAAACACAGTTGTTTCCATGCTTAGTAGAAGGAAGGCCTGACATGTAATCCATGGATATGGATTCCCAAGGTTGACTAGGGGTAGGTAGCGGAGTATATAGGCCTTCCTTCTTGATGGTTGGTTTGGCAATGGCACAGGCAGTGCAAGATCTGATGTACTTCCTGACATCCTATCGAAGGTTTAGACAACATGATGCAGGAGCATCTCTCCACGCAGCCAGCCAGCTAGCCAGCCACGTCAGAGCGCATGCATTCAAATGCTAAAGAGAGAAGCGTAGCCTCATTTGAATTGGAAATTGAATGTAATTAATGAGTTTAGGCTGGTGAGCCATAGAAGCCGTGCCTTTGAGCAGGGGTTAGGTAGATCATCTTTAATGCTAGATCGGCTGAGATCTAGATCCAGGCACTGGACTAGATAGCCATTTAATGTAATTTATTAGGGTAGGTAAATTCTGGAGGGAAGCGCTCGATTGAGCCCCTCAGATAAAAGAGATTTTGAGATCTCATTTCGAAGGGGGAGTTAGTTGGAATATTGTATGAGAGCCCAAGAGATCTCAGGAACACCATTGTAAAGATATAGGCATTTTTGCCATTTTTAATACAAACAACAGTTTTTCCTGCATGAGTTCTGTGTTATATGGATCTCTGCGAGTGTTCCTTTTATGATATGAATGTATGTTGTAGTTGTGCATTTGCAGGGAGTCTGTTTTGATTTCAGGGTTGAAGGTCTTTGTGGTTTCATGCCAGGAAGGCGTGACAGAGTGCTGCAGACTCTAAATACCAGTGCACAGAGGATGCATTTCTTATCTTTGTGGGGTCAGACAGAGACGTGTTGTGTCACAGGAGATGGAATCAACAACTCCGGGGAATACCTAAAGGTTGTTGAATACCGTGGAGGTAAGATTGTGTGGGAGAAGACACAGTTGCAGACAAAATCTCTTAGGAGTTCTGTAAGGCTTTGCCAAGTGGGCATTGAGCACAGGCACAAGGTGCGTTGGAGAAGAACTCTGTTGTGATTTCTTAAGAGGAACCAGAATCTCTGAGGATTCTATAAATCTCTGCCAGGTGGGCATTGAGCAGGTGCAAAGGGTGCATGAAAGGAAATAGAACTGTTGAACATTCTGTGGAGAAGATACTTCGCCAGGAGGGCGTCGCGTAAGTGTGCAGACAGGCACAGAAGTGAAGAGAACTCTTTGAGTTCTGGGTTTAAGAGAAGAATCCACTGAGGTATCTTCGAGGGGTTACTGAATACCCAGAAGCACTCAGCAAGAAGTCGCTTGAGTGAAGGATAAGCTCAGGAGAGCAAGTGATTTCATGCACAGAGTCGGGTTGCAAGGAATGCAGGGACTGAAGAACTCTTTGGAGGAGTTCAGAGTACCCAAATCTCAGGAGGGTCAGCGTTGTATACGCGCAATCGAGAACTCAGAGTGAGGAGTTCGTAGAGGAGAAAGGGAGAAAAGGTCGAAGCCTTTATCTTTTGGAAATTCTTCCAATTCTGGGAAGAAGAAAGTGCAGAAGCTCAGAAGGGAGCTCAGCAGCCGTTGGATCGGCGGAGGAAAGAAATCTGGACCGTTGATTTCACGTCCAGGGAACAACAGGACGAGCGTACCAGAGAAAACGATCAACACCATCAGATATGGAGCAGATAACCGACAATCGTCGGATCTCATTGAGAAATCTCATCAGTCGTTGGATCAGACAGGAGGTGCACGGGGTTTAACCCTTCTCACTCCAGGCAGAAGTCCCGACAGGCAGAAGTCCCGACAGGCATTGGGATATTGGCAATTCAGAAGAGTGTGGGTCATAGGCGCCAGAGGAGTGGACAAGTGGTACACCACGTCAGAGACTTGGTCATTGGGGTTCGGCAATTCGGGATTCCTCAAGGCAAGGGAACCATTGCATCAAACATTGTGATATCACGATACGCGATATCCCGACACTCAAAGGTGTGGGGGCCATAGGAGTCAGCGGAGGACAGGTGGCAGGTTATAGCGTGGTAATTGGGGATCGATATATCGCAAGTCCCGTGGACTTGTGCATTTCGGCGTCGAAAGGTCCGAAACCCCGACAAGGAGGATTGACTACGATCATGGGGTTAGTGGCCATGTAGATCTTGGCATAGCCGGGAGAGGCTAGCGCATAAAGGAGCATATCGCAAATTGGGAAATCGGGAATCCCGGGGACAAGGAGTCCATACCCTTCGATATTGCGATAGGGAAAACCCCGATGAGAGTTTCGATTGTGGTCATGAGGACTAGTCACGTAGACCAGGAGCTGAGACAAGAGGGATAGCGTGTGGAGAATCGGTTCATCAGGGATCGGCGCATCATGAGTCCCGTGGACATACGCATTTCGGCATCGACAGGACCGAAACCCCGATGGGAAGTTTGACTGTAGTCATACGGAGAGTGGTCATATGGTGAGAGTATAGCTCGAAGGGGCTAGCACGAAAGGAGCTCATCCATGATTGGGGATTCGAGAGGACAGTGACTCTTTACATCAAGAAGGACAAACCCCCTAACCCCGAAACTGAGTCGGGGACAACCACGGTTAGGTGTAGAGGCCGTGAGGAAAGAAGAAAGACCTATGGGTCAGGTTTTCACAGAGGTTCCAGAAAGGGATCTAAGGGCCACTTCGGCTCCGAAGGGTGATTTTGAAATGATCCTATGAGCAAGAGGTCGGGAGAAGACCCTGTGGGGTGAGAGAGAATCCTCACTACATCAAGTGGTATCAGAGCTGATTGCTTGTCTGTATATTTCAGGCAAGAGGAGAAAACAGGAGGCGAAAGAAGACAGATTTGTTGAGGACTCTGTAATGATTGTTGGTAGGTAGGTAGCAATCAAGTAGACACTCAGGAGGACTGTAAGATGAAGCTGGAGACACTCTTGATGCGGAGTGACAACAGCAGGTCTGCCAGGGAGGTAGATAGACACAACAAGATGGCTACTGAAGGCCATAGAAAGAAGAGCTCAGAGCTGATGAGCCGAGAAAAAATAGAGGAAGAGCTCGCTGACATAAAGAGAGAAATGGAAGATATCAAATTGAAGATGCGGTAGAATAGGAAGCCAAGATGGGTATATGAATGGCCCATGAAGAAGCCAAAGATGAAGTGGCCAGTCAGGGAGATGATGGCCATAAGACATCGAAGGCTGTTAAAAATATGGCTGAGGTATGCTGAGAACATCAATGGACCAGAAAAGGAGATGATTCTGGTATGTGAACTCGAAATTGGAAAATTTCTGGGTGAAGAAGATGAATTGGGATCATCTGATGATCTCAAGCACTACCAGGAGGGCAGAAAAGAGGAAATTCCAGATTGCCAGGAGGGCAACAAGATGATATCGTTGAGGGATCTCACAGACTATCAGGGAGATAGTGAGGGAATTTCGCATTGCCATCTAGGCAATGATCAGAGATCGCTGCGGGATCTCGAAGACTGCCAGGAGGGAAACAAGAGCGTCTCATATTGCTAGGTGGGAAGAGATGAGCATTTGAGACTATCTGAAAGTCTCAGGGACTCAGAGGAGAGTTCAAGTCAGCATTGGGTGTTGATCAAGATGGGATCGATCGATCTCAAAATCCACCAGGAGGACAGCGGAAGCATCCGATATTTCCAGATGGGCAGGGATGAACTGATGAGTCAGAATATGCAAGATACCAGATATATAAAATATGCAGAACAGAAACGAAATGCTAGAAATAACAGAATAACAGTGAAATATCCAGCATAATCTTCACAATACACAGAAATGATATACGAAATAGCAACAGAAATAGCACTTGATTCA
>ML789534.1:254289-270158 GCA_009831015.1 Picea engelmannii
TTATTTATACTAAAAAGAAGCATCTAGAGGAAGATCCTTCTAGAAGCGTAAGCTTCTATTAGGTCTTCTTACATCTGCCTTATTCTATTTTATTGATAGGTCTTATTAATATTGACCTTTATTACATCCGAATACATTGATCTACCTATGTGCGGGTTAGGACCTTAAGAGAATCAGCCAAGGGAGATGACAGAGCAGGCGATCTCAAAGATATATTTGGATTAGCATGTGTAGCTAATAGAAGAGGAGGAAGATCGGGATGATATTCTGATGATTGGGGGAATTAGAGTATTCCTACCATTTGCCCAGGAGGAGGCAGAAATTTGTGTTGCAGGTGCAGCAACAGCAGAAGGACAGTCACAGTTGACGATGACTGTCAAAAGGAAATTGGAGCAGACATTTGAGACTGCCCAAGCAGAAGAAGAAGGAAAGAATGAGAGTTCTGAGGAATGGCTCAATGACTTTAGCCAAGAAGCTGAGGAAGTTGTAGCATTGAAGCTAACAGCCGAAGAAGCAGAAGGAGAAGATGAGCATTCTGAGGAATGGCTCAATATTTTCAGCCAGGAAGCTGAAAAGACTGCAACAAGGGAGGTTGCAGAAGCAGAGGAAGAAGGAGCAGACAACATTTTCTTTGTTGATCTGTGGCAGCAGATGGAAGCCCTGGAAGAAAGGGTGAGAGTGCAGGGAAGGCACATCCAACAGGTGAGGTTGGAAGATGAAGAAGGAGGCATGGGAGATCATGATGATCTGCCCATGTGCCAGAAATTTATGCAGCTGAGGAGACTGCATGAACAGAACCAGCCACTGGAGCAGCTGGACGAAGTGATCAGTGAGATCATGGAGCTGATGTTGAATTCAGCTGAGACTGCCAGCAGGGAGAGGTTGAGCAGAAGAGAAGCAGCAGCAGCAGCAGCATAGCGGCGGCAGCAGTAGCAGCAGAGTGGAGTGGATGAGAATCTCCAAAGACTTATTTGGGATCCAGGAGGATTTCCAATAGCTCAGAGGGGAAGCACATGAGCAGGAACTCATTATTTTTTGCAGCTGAGGAGTATGATGCAAGAGAATCTCTCCACGCAGCTAGCCAGCTAGCCAGCCACGTTAGCGCGCATGCATTCAAATGCTAAAGAGAGAGGCGCAGCCTCATTTGAATTGGAAATTGAATGTAATTAATGAGTTTAGGCTGGTGAGCCATAGAAGCCATGCCTTTGAGTAGGTGTTAGGTAGATCGGCTTTAATGCTAGACCGGCTGAGATCTAGATCCAGGCGCTGGACTAGATAGCCATTGAATGTAATTTATTAGGGTAGGTAAATTCTGGAGGGAAGCGCTCGATTGAGCCCCTCAGGTAAAAGATATTTTGAGATCTCATTTCGAAGTGGGAGTTAGTTAGAAGATTGTATGAGATCCCGAGAGAGCTCAGGAACACCATTGTAAAGATACAGGCATTTTTTCCATTTTTAATACAAACAACAGTTTTTCCTGCATGAGTTCTGTGTTATATGGATGTCTGTGAGTGTTCATTTTATGCTGTGAATGTATGTTGTAGTTGTGCATTTGCAGGGAGTCTTTTTTTATTTCAGGGTTGAAGGTCTTTCTAGCTTCATGCCAGGGAGGCATGACAGAGTGTTGCGGACTTTGAATACCAGTGCATAGAGGATGCATTTCTGATCTTTGCGGGGTCAGACAGAGACGTGCTACGGCACAGGAGCTGGAATCAACAACTCCGGGAAAGACCTCAAGGTTGTTGAATACTGTGGAGGTAAGGTTGTGTGGGAGAAGACACAGTTGCATACAAAATCTCTTAGGAGTTCTGTAAGGCTCTACCAAGTGGGCATTGAGCACGGGCACAAGGTGCGTTGGAAAAGAACTCTGTTGTGAGTTCTTAAGAGGATCCAGAATCTCTGAGGATTCTGTGAAGCTCTGCCAGGTGGGCATTGAGCAGGTGCAAAGGGTGCATGAAAGGAAATAGAACTGTTGAACGTTCTGTGGAGAAGATACTCCGCCAGGAGGGTGTCGAGTAAGTGTGCAGACATGCATAGAAGTGAAGAGAACTCTTTGAGTTCTGGGTTTAAGAGAAGAATCCACTGAGGGATCTTCGAGGGGTTACTGAATACCCAGAAGCACTCAGCAAGAAGTCGCTTGAGTGAAGGATAAGCTTAGGAGAGCAAGTGCTTTCATGCATAGAGTCAGGCTGCAAGGAATTTAGGGACTGAAGAAATCTTTGGAGGAGTTCAAAGTACCCAAAGCTCAGGAGGGTCAGCGTTGTATACGTGCAATCAAGAACTCAGAGTGAGGAGTTCGCAGAGGAGAAAGGGAGAAAAGGTCGAGGCCTTTATCTTTTGGAAATTCTTCCAATTCTGGGAAGAAGAAAGTGTAGAATCTCAGAAGGGAGCTCAGCAGTCGTTGGATCGGTGGAGGAAAGAAATCTGGACCGTTGATTTCACGTCCAGGGAACAGTAGGAGGAGTGCACAGGAGAAAACGATCAACACCTTCAGATCTGGAGCAGATAATCGACAGTCGTCGAATCGCATTGAGAAATCCCATCAGTCGTTGGATCAGACAGGAGGTGCATGGGGTTTAACCCTTCTCACGCCAGGAAGAAGTCCCAAAAAGCATCAGGATATCGACAATTTAGAAGAGTGTGGGTCACAGGCACCAGAGGAGTGGACAGGTGGTACACCACATCAAAGACTTGGTCATTGGGGTTCGGAAATTCGGGAGTCCTAGTGGCAAGGGAACCGTTGCATCAAACATTGTGATATCGCGATATGCGATATCCCGACACTCAAAGGTGTGGGGACCATAGGAGTCGGCGGAGGACATGTGGCAGGTTATAGCATGGTAATCGGGGATCAGTATATCGCAAGTCCCGTGGACTTGTGAATTTCGGCACCGAAAGGTACGAAACCCCGATGAGGAGGATTGACTACGATCATAGGGTTAGTGGCCACGTAGATCTTGGCATAGCCGAGAGGGGCTAGCGCATAAAGGAGCATATCACAAATCGGGAAATCGAGAATCCCGGGGACAAGGAGTCCATACCCTTCGATATTGCGATAGGGAAAACCCCAATAAGAGTTTCGACTGCGGTCACGGGGACTGATCACGTGGACCAGGAGCTGAGCCAGGAGGGATAGCGTGTGGAGAATCGGTGCATCAGGGTTCGGTGCATCACGAGTCCCGTGGACATACGCGTTTCGGCATCGACAGGATTGAAACCCAGATGGGAAGTTTGACTGCGGTCATACAGAGGGTGGTCATATGGTGAGAGTATAGCTCGGAGGGGCTAGCACAAAAGGATATCATCAGTGATCGGGGATTCGAGAGGACAGTGACTCTCGACATCAAGAAGGACAAACCCCTGAACCCCAAAACTGAGTCGGGGACAACCACGGTTAGGTGTAGAGGCCATGAGGAAAGAAGAAAGAACTGTGGGCTAGGTTTTCACAGAGGTTCCAGAAAGGGATCTAAGGGCCGCTTCGGCTCCGAAGGGGGATTTTGAAATGATCCTATGAGTAGGAGGTCGGAAGAAGACCCTGCGGGGTGAGAGAGAATCCTCACTGTGTCACAACATAAATACTTATGTAGTACTACCATTGTTTTCTCGACACTGAAATGCCCAGCGAACCAACTGTAATGCACTTCCTAAATCATATTGGCACACTCGCTTGAAGGAACACAAAGGTGTCCCAAGTGACATAGTAGGGAATCCTGGAGGTGAAAATTTGGAACTCGGTTACTCTCCAAGAGCATCTTGTATGTGTGGTTGAATTCTGGATCGCTCTTGTGTTGAAGTGGCCAATCAGAAGTCTCGTGCCCACAAGAGTTGAGCACAGTGGTTATTGCCACAATCGGTGGTCGGATGAGGCAGTCTGCAACATTATTGGTGTTTCCCTTCTTGTACTTGATGTTCAAATGAAACTGTTGTAGATATGTGGACCACTTATGATGGCGATCATTCTTCAAATTCCCTTGTGTCTGTATGAATTGTAGGGTCAGTGGTTTGAGTGGATGATCGTTTCCTTCCCCAAAATGTAATGCTTCTGTTGTTAGCAACCCTGCACAATGGAATAAACTTATTTGTCATAAGTAGCATACTTTCAGACTGTTTCAGACACTGTTGCACTATGATATGCCACTGGATGCCTCTGTTGAGTAAGAACTGTCCCAATAGCATAGTCAGAGGCATCTGTCTCGATCTCAAATGGTTGTTGCAAGTCTAGTAATGTGAGCACTGGGGCACAACAGAGGCGATGTTTCAATTCTACGAACATCTTCTGTTGAGATTCTGACCAAAATAATTTTATTTCTCTCCTCCCTTGGTGACTTGACTCAAGGGCCAATTGATATGAGAGAATCCCAACATGAACCTGCGGTAGAAATTAGAAAGACCTAGAAAGTTGCGAAGCTCTATTAGATTAGTCGGGGTTGGCCAATACCGGATGAATTGGATCTTGGTTGGATCCACATAAACCCCATGCTCATCAATAATGTATCCTAGATACTGAACCTGGGTCATTTCAAAAGTGCACTTCTCCAAATTGGCACACAACTTGTGTTTCCGCAGTGTTTGGAGGACTTGTTGGATGTGGTGGAGGTTCTCTTCCCAAGTCTTGCTGAAGATCAGGATGTCATCCAAGTACACTAATACAAATGAGTTTGTGAATGGCAGAAATATGTCATTCATCAGCCTCATAAAGGTTGTGGGAGCATTCGTCAACCTGAAAGGCATGACCATCCATTCGAAAAGGACCTCCTTGGCTTTAAAGGAAGTCTTCCACACATAAGATGGTTCGATTGGTACCTGGTGATACCCAAACTTCAAGTCGATCTTGCTGAAAAAAAATTCCCCTTTGAGTTGGTCAAGAAGGTCAGCAATCTATGGGATCAAGTACCTATTATGGACAATGATCTTGTTCAATGCCTGATAGTCAATATAGAGTCTCCAAGTCCCATCCTTCTTCTTCACCAACATGATTGGGCTCCCACAGGGTGATGAACTTGCCCAGATGTGACCTTTCTACAGTAGCTTCTGGATCTGCCTCTTGATTTCATCGTTCTCTAGAACAAAGCATCGATAGATCAGTCCATTGGGCAGTGACACACCTGGGGTCAGATTGATGGGGTGCTTGACCTGACAGTGAAGAGGCACCCTTGTGGGTGAGGTGAAGATGTCCTAGTACTCCTCCACGACCTTGTCCATTTGTGGTTCTCATGTGGAGGAGCCCTGTCTAGAGGTCATGGCCACAGTCTTCTTCTTTCCCTGAGGGAGGATCATCAGGAAAAAAAATTTCCCAGTTTTTGAAATGAGCTTAATGCATTGTTTTGCAGTAACCAAAGAGATAGTGGCAGGCGGTGGTACCTCTGGTATCCTGTAAAAATTATTTCCCAAGGTAACAATAACAATGTGAGACTGGGACTCATACATAGCATGTTGCTTCCACAATTATGGTTGTCCTAATAATACATCACAAACATCAAGAGGAGAAATGTCACATAATATCTCATCGGTGAAGGGCTTGATGTTGTAGGGAAGGCGACACTGTTGTCTGATGCAGATATCTTGTCCTTGGTGAAGCCACCCGATGGTGTATGACTATGGGTGTGTTGTGGTCATCAAGCCCAACCACGTCATGACCTCTTATAAAATGAGGTTCTTTAGGCTCCAACTGTCTAAAATGAACTGTAGTAGGGAACCCTTTACCCACATCTGGAAGTGGAAGAGACACTCCTCCTCCTCGGGATATTTTGGTTCTTCCTTTTGGATATTTGTAGTGGCAATGGTGGCATTGGGATCTACATCAATAATCTTCTTCCCTCTATCATTCCCCTTCTTGGGTTCTGATTCAATGTCGAAGCATGAATCTGATTTAGAATCCCTCATCTCGGCCACCAGTGACAGTTTGGCCCGACACTCACTTGTGTTTTGAGTGGAGGTCTTATGGAACTGACACCACTTTCTCGTGTCCCTCTTTGGCTTCATGGTGTTGCTTTTTTCTTGCGGATTTGGCAGGTTTTATTGAGTCACCATGCCTTGGCTTTGTCCTTTGTTCTATGGTTTGGGGGCACCTTTCACTTGCTTTTGATAGCAAGATCCAAAGTCTCTCTTCTTCTGTTTGAATTTATGCTCACTCTTGGCGGCATATCGGTATGTCATACCAAGAGAGGGGATGTCGAGGAACTCCATTTCCTCCTGAATGTATTTGTACAGAAAACTGTGGTACTTCAGCACCAAATGTTTCTCTGAATCTTTGATACCCAAATTTGTGCACAGGGTATGGAACAGATTCTTCAACTCATGCACATCTTGATCCCTTTGTTGTTGCAGCGTAGTCCATTGTATGTACTTGTCCTCATAGCTCCCCACAGGATAATATTTTTCCTTGATGGCATATCGAAAAGAATTCCAAGTGGGTATAGCCGAGAACAGAGAGGGTTCCTCCTCGTCCTTTTTCTCACAGTAGCTTTCCCACCAGTCCTTGACATGGGGGATGACTTTGAGCAGTGAAAAAATAATCTTCTCCCAGTCAGAAAAGTCATGAATCGAGAAATATCCTTCTAATAGATTTAACCATCTATCTACAATGTCTACATCTATTTCGCCATCAAATATGGGAATGTCAAAGTTTACTTGTACCTTAAAAGGGGTTGCGCCTCCAGAGTAGTTGTTGGATGCAGATGCACCACTAGTGGGCAATCGTTGAAGGATATTGATGAAGTTATCCATCATTGCATTCCTTTGTTTTTCAAGGGCCTCCTCGAGCAATATTTTTATAGGATATCTTTCTCCCTCGTCTTTCTTTTCATCCCCCATGGGCGTTTGTCAGGGTTTGCGAGGCTGATCTTGCAAAGGTTCAACCAGATTGAGCCCTAACTCCTTATACCCCAACCTTGTTGGGGACATGCAAAGAAGGATCGAGAAAGAGCAGACTTCTCTAATACCACTGATACAAATTTATGTAGGAACACAACAAAATACACAAATAACCATGAATACAAAGATGTAGCATAAATAACACTTCATTTCATTAATATCAAAGAACTGAAATTTGTTTACAGGCAGAATGGAAATAAACTAGCTATTGAGCTGGTAGCTTATCTCTGAGAAGAGATGTGGCAGCTATAGGTCTTTGAACTCCATGTTATAATGAGGATAGAAGGCCTATATATTATTGAGAAACAATGGAAACCCTAAACATCCAAAAACCTAACCCTAGGAGATGAAACGCCAGAATGGGCCCCGTCGGGGTAAATTGGTACATCAATTTCCCGGGGTCGTAACTTTGGCATACTATCTTCATTTGACACGCATGATACATCGTTAGAAATAGCTATCTGAGGAATACAACTACTGATAGAGACTATCAATTTTGAAATGGATTCATATTCGTCGAACGTTTGATGCCCCAAAAACGTCGTTTAGGTCCTCAAAACGACTTCAGAAGTTCAGGACCCAAAAAATTGCCAAAAATAGTAAATTGTGCTACAATTAAGGAAACTAAAAAACTGAAAGAAATAATGGTGGGGGTCCAAGTGGAATAGGTAGGTGGCCACCAATATCCACCTGGATCAAGAATATTGTAGTTTTGAAATGCCCAAATTATTAACAGGAAGAAATATGTAGTAATTTCGCAACCAAAATGCAGGAGGCACAGTTGCACGGAAATAGGTCTTGTCTGTTCTATTTTTGTTTCCTTCCCAATGGTTAGGGTATTCAATGGTTCTATAGACAAGGGTTTTCCCTGTGCTATATCTCTCTGATATATGTTTGGGGTCCAACAGTAGTACTCGACCCAATATCTCAGGGCACCAACTAGGGAGGCTAGATCGTTCTCTTAGTCGTACTATCTGACTACCTAGGTACTAGAGAGTATCTTCCTGAGTATTTTTCTCAGTGGCACTATAGCAGTCAGGCAGCCAATTGGTTTATCTATAGAGGGCTTTAGGAAATCTAGGTCGATCTGTATACAAGTGATGTCTCATGCGCTACCACTCGAAGGGGTACCAACAGGGGTGGCCAATAGATGTGCGCTTAACTACCACTTGTATTTCCTACGTGTATTACTCCCCGACCACGGGTTTATGCGCGTAATGATAGATCTATGTAGCTTTAAGATGCAAGAATATGTCTCTACCCTGAAAAAAAAATTAGCCCACAATTTTCTACTAAGGAAAGTGATCTGATACCACTTGTAAGGTACCAGGTCTATTGAATTAGAAGAAAAGAGAAATAATGCAGAGAATAACACTGTAATAGCAACAGAATATGGAAATACTACAGAGATAACATCGAAACAACAAATTACATGGAACCACAACACCATAATTATACCTTTATTGATAGGAAACAATGTTCACTTGCCTCTTCGAGGGGGAAACCTCTGGTAAAGTAGAGCTCTATTACAATAATTTTTCAAGACAAAACTTCTCATAACCTCTACTCCTATTTATTCTAAATCTATCTATCCAAAAGAACAATCTAGAGGAATATCCTTCTAGAAGCGGAAGCTTCTATTAGGTCTTACATTTGAGTTATTTTTCCTTATTGTTAGGCCTTATTAATATTGTCCTTTATTACATGGAAATATATTATTCTACTTATGTGACGGGTTAGGGAGGTTAGTTTCCTGGCATTATTTCACATCAATTCCAAGATTTATGATCTTTTAAGTAATTGTATGACCCTCTCATTGTTTTTCTCATGAGTTAAGGAAGATTAGAAAATATTTTGGCTTCGCCCAACATGTCACCATTTTTTGCATGTGCACAACAACCTCCCTATTTTCTTCTCTTATCTTTCCCTAAGAGAATAAATTGGGCCCCCCCATCAAAATTTTCCACTAAAAATGCTCTCATACTCTCGGTTGTATCATTTTCTCCACTTGGATGAAAAAAAGAGGGACACCTACAAGTCCAGTTGGGTCAGCTAAATAGGACAAAAGTTAGTGTAATATTTAGACACATCAAGCACAAGAAATAAATAAACAACTAAGTTAATAACAACTAAAGAAACAAAACTAAAGTGCATAAGGAAATTAACAAAAATCAACCAAAACAATTGACCAATATTCATGCCACCAATGGATAGATTGTATTAGTGGGAAAACACAAAAGAGAAAGGGAGACTTATGGGTCCCCTCTTCCTTCAAGAGAGGGCTCTTGAATCCCCTACGTGAGATCTCTTATTACAAATAGAAAAATAAAAAAAGAAATGGTGAAGAAATCCAAAGCTCATTCCCTCAGAGGCGAGGAGAATAGCTCAATGAAATGATGCTAGTATGCTCCAAAAAGGAAAGAGGTTCCTTGTAAGAGAATAGAGGCGGCATAAAAATACAAATAGATTCTTGAGTTCATAGTGCACCCATGGCCTCTTTTTATAGTAAATATTTGAGGCATTATCCAACCGGTCTTTAGTGTGAACAAGGGGTTCTTTAGGCCACCTTTAGGTCTTTGCCCAGCCCCCCACTCGGATTCAGTTCAGATTTGAGGGTCAAATAGACTTGGGAGTTGAACCAGAAGTGGGTGGGAGGCCGACCATAATCATAAATGAGTCATTCTTAGGTGCGCATGGATTTTTGCGTACACAATCGTGCATCAGGCGCATGTGTGATTTTCTGACGTTTTCGACTGGCGCACGTGGGCGCACGTCATTTATTTGTTGAGAGAATGTTGATTTTATAACCAATTGTATAGTTTGTACCCTTTTGAAATGCATTTTTTGGGCCATGAATGAACTAATATGTGTTTGGAGATGTTGGATCCCTGTGACCATTTGCGGACGAAATTTCAGTGATAACAAATGCACCCTGATGTATGAGGTTAGGAGCATATGTATATCTGAAATACATCAATTTTTATTCTACTGAGAGTACCATTGTAAGAAAGAATTTTGATAGGAACTGCAAGAGTGATCTATTGGAGATATAGGGGAAACTGTGGGACCCAAACCTTTCTCTAGGTGTGGGAAAATAAAAACTGTATACAAATGAGGCGGGCATGCCCCATGCTCGTGTCATGTAACTCAAAATATGAAAGATAGTAACTGAAGCTATATGTTGATGTAGATAACTGTAGTTCCCTTCGGGGTGGTTTGATAATGGTAGATGACAAATATGATGGTGAACATACTCTGAAAAGAGGCGATGACACTTGTAAGAAGTGTCAATGACTTGCAGGCATTGATGGCCCAACAAATTTCAGAGGTCTTCGGCTAGTATAAAACAACTGTAATAGTCACAAAGTAAGACTCACTGTAACATGAGATTGTGTTGATGTCGAATGTTATGGGTGTCAATGACAACAGAGATAAATGATGGTTCTCTCTCTGTTGTCTGAGACTCCGCATTGTAAAGGTAATAAGAGTCAAGATATTGTCTCCCTTCTGGAAACTGTGTTGATGTCGACAGAAAGGGAGGCGTGACTCCAAGAAGAAAAGGAATTTATGAAATCCACTAAATAAGATCAGGAACTGGTAGGGAACATGAACGAAGTCAAGATTCGGTCAGACTCAATACTTCCCTTGGTTGGGGATATATGTGAAGGATGATTAGCAGCAACCGTGAATCTAGATCAATCGTTAGGGGGACGACTAGATGTGGGTTAAATTGTGCCAGAGGCATGACAAAGTTGACAAACTCAGAGATCAAGGGTACATGGACTGTGGGATACTCGAGGTTTATGGATGATGTCAACAGGAGTAGAATATAATGAATTCCCCAACCAAGGGCGACATGGGTTTCTTTGCCAGGAAAAGAAGGTCGCTAAGGGCAACAACAAAAAGCTATGTAAATGATGGAAGAAAAGGCTTTTTACAATTACCAAATGAATAAATAATAATTTGGGATGAGTGTATAGATACAGAAACGAGTGCCCCAGTGCAATATGGCTTGGCCTGTGAGGGAGCAAGTTTCATGGAGAATGGGTGGAGGGTGGGGGCCCCATGGATGGGTTTCTGTATGAGGCAAATGAATGGAGGACAATATGCCAATGGGAAAACTGATTGTGGACGAAATGGAGGGTTAATGATACTACGAAGGCACAATCAAACTTGAATCGTGATGAGATAACCTGGGAGTCCATTGGGAAATCTAGCAAAATGAGGAGAAGGAGTATGTGGCTGATTCTCATAAATGCGTAAGACTATCGGGACTCCAATACTTAGGGGGTGAAAGCAACATGAGTGTCAAAGTGCCAAGGGGGACTATGAATGGGACAACTTATGTGGGGAAGAGTGCTTCCAGGTGCCAATACCAAAAGGAAGCAGTGGTGATAGTACTGTAGAGCCGGATGTGAAGATCCTATAGGAAAATGTCGAAGGGTATGACTCGGAGATGCAATTGATATTCAGAGGGAATGATTACATGCCAGTGTCAATCATATACCTAAACAGGTTGTGCTGGTTTGTGATGACCAAGTACCTTCACATATTAAAATCGAATACCCAACATGAACAATATCTGAAGATAAAGAACATATAACATCTATTTGATAATTTTGAACATGATTAGGCATACCTAAGTGTGTCATGGAAATATGCTCCGCCAGGGAAAAGTGCAAATGATAAACCGAGGAAAATGACTGTGTAAGTGGTCAAAAATGGTTCAGAAAATGGAGCTTATGGGCTCCTGTACCAAAAAATGAAAGTGGGGAAAAGGTCTTAGATATGGACAATGGGCCCATAATGCCATCCTTGTTGCACCGATACTATGGGAAATCGGGCGGTAGTTAGTTCTTCCAGGATATCTTTGTTGCAGTGAAAAATGCAGGAATGTAGGGGGTCTGGGGAAGTAACATTGGTGATTGTCCCACAATATCCCACAGTCCATGTACCCCTGTGGGAAGCAAAGATGGTGCGATGGTGTGCTTGACATAAACCAAATGTCTATATATTGGGGGTTAAAAATTGTGGTCAGTCGTAATATTTCCTAAGGGAAACGAACCAGGAAATTGGGGGGATTTGGGGGAAAATCCTCATACAAACTATCCATGAACCATGGAGGAGTGGGAAGTGCCTCAAGCTTGGGAAAGATAATATGAAAAATATCTAGAGAGGGAGTAGGGGGAATCACTTGTATCACAGGAAGTGAGGGGTTTGGAGGATTTTGAATAAGGGCCATTTGGCGACGCTTATATTCAATGATAATAGGACACTAGTATTTGAAATGATCAAGTGATTCACAAAGAAAGCAAGGGAATCTCATTTGTTCGTTGAATAGTGTTGTGACATAATGGATGTCAGTGACTGGAGTTCTTTATGACGTGGATGGAGGGGGTTCTTGTTGAAATCTTTCACGTACTGTCATTAGCATCTATCGAAAATGAGGTAGTGCAGGGAAATGGTGGGTGTAATGGACATACTCTAAACAGATGGCACATGCGAATTTAGTTTACAACCCTTTACTACCTGTAGTAGGGGATGTGGTGGTAGCACTAGGTATGATGGATGAAGCAATGAGCAGTGTGGTTTCTCGCGGGATTTGGATTAAATTGCGTAGCTCAAGGAGAGAGGGACATCTATTGGTGGGGTGTCCCTATTTCTCGCATAGTGTGCAAGGAGGTTGAACTCTGCAGGGAAGTGGAGCTTGGGGCTCTTTCTTCTTCCATCTACCCCTAGCTGTAGAGGTGGTGTTGGCCAGTGGGGGGTAGGGTGGTGTTGTCAGACTTAGGACTAGGATCTGCATTGGGATTCCCTCAGGTTAGGGAGAGATGGATGGTTGAGGAACCATCTCAGGTGGGTGTAGATACCAAACTAGAATAGCAAGAACCATGTTAGGGAGGGTAAGTGTTGCAGCTACCTGGAAAGCTTGTATGCCCGGTGGGGGGTAGAAGAAGGGGATTTGCATGATGTCTTGGGGGACTGTCTCCCTGTAATGTCCCCAAGGCCGAGACCTATTGTAAATCATGTCTATGAAGTATAAATCTTGCATTATGAATTGAAATTATGTTTTATAGGCTGGTGAGCCAAGTTTATATAAGTTGGTGGGCTTATGTGTTATTAGGTCGGAAAGCCTAAGTGTTAAGGCCAAGATCCTGCTTTTGTACATGTAATCATGCAGAACATTAATAAAAAAATATAAACACCACTGCGTGCAGACCGACCATGATGAATGAGTGATGGGTGACTAAGCTTCCACAGAGTGGTAAGGGATTGGGGGATGGAAGGTTGGGAAGAGAAGATAAGTGTTGAGCCTAGGGGCTTAAGTCCTTGGGAATAATATTTTAATATTATTCCAAAAGTTGTGTTAATGTGATGTTTTATCCTAAATTCTTGGGAAGGATGAGTGACTTCCAAATGGGAAGGAATGAGCTTCATGGGTGACAAGTGTCAACCCAAGCGCATGTAGTTAAAACTGTTGAGTTGAGCCGAGATGTGGGTTCCTCCTCCATTCTATGGTTGACTGTTTGAACCAGGAATCTTGTATGACCTTTGCAAGAATACCCTCATGCAACTCAGGAAACCAAAAAGGCATGTGTTGATTTTTGGAGGAGTCGATACACCCTTTATTAAAACCGTCGAGTCTATGTTCGACCCTCCATTCTCCATCCTCCGTCTGAACTCATGGGTGTCCATGATCAACCTCTGTTTCGGTGTTTGTTCTAGGGAATCCTTACCTGAACCATGAAGTCTCTGCCTGGGATCTTTGTACACCCTCATGGATCCCCAAAACCTGAGCCGTGATTCTGTCCTATATTGTTGGTTGGAGAAAAACCAAATGTCCTGTAATTGCTGAGCCTTGTTATGTTGTAGCATCTATTTGTCACCATTTTTGGGAAGCCTGTGTCTGTGTTTCCAGTGAACTGTTGTGGTCGTGCAGTGCTTGACTGTGTGTGGCTTGCAGACCATTGTATGTTCATGTGGAGCCTCATGGTTTCCCGACTGTGTTGGAAATTGAGTTGAAGGAAATAGGTTGTCTGGCCTATGTGTAACACTCTTTCCAGGTGAAGGAGTCTGCTGGGAAGTGGTATTCTTCCAAACAGATTCTAGCACCAGCTATGGAGCTTGAAGACTTCCTAATTCGGCCTATTTCTTAGACCCAGAGAGGGAGGTGAAGCAATGATGGACTGTGCTTGTGAAGGTGTATACTCCCGGGCGGAACATGCATGTGGGGAATGAGAGTCCATGAGTAGTGGGCGTAAGAAGGTATCCTGGGAAGAATCCTTTCGGTTATTCTGTGTAGTTTTCCCTGTAACCTTAGCCTAGACTAAGATTCCTTGCCTTGGGTGGAGCTTAGTCCCAGCTCAGGGGTGACCCACTACTGAGCATGATGAGTGGTGTGGTCTAAGGCTGGGAGGTTCGTGGAAGGCCTGCACTTGGTTGGTGGAATTACCATGGCTTCAAAGATAAGTATCAGCTTATGCTTAATATTATGTTTTACATGCCTGTGATGCTTATATGTATCATGTATTCTGTTGTGCATATGAATTATTGTTAATGACAGGGATTATTTATGTTAGCAGTAATCTTGTGCTTACTCTGAGTTAAATGTGTTTAATATGACTTAAATGCATGTTATTAATTAAGTATGAGAATGATGTTGTTCCACACAGTAGCGTTTTCCCAGCCAGTGGGATGATGGCTGGGGGGGCGTTATAGTATGGCATTAGAGCCTAGTTTCAACACTGAGCCTGGATGGACCGGATAAGTGGTATTTGGACCAAGGTTTTGAGAAGGAAATTGTGTCTGGAGGACTAATTTCAAACCTCTGAATGTTTTTGAGTGTCAAAGGGCTACTTTACCATGTTACAAAGCTCAGAAGGTGTAGCGATATTATAAAACTGCAGCCGGTGTGGTATATGGCCACAGGGAGAGAGAGAACTCCACACCAAAAGTATTGGATCCATAGAATTTGTTCAGGAGGAAAGGAGAACCCTCACGACCATCAAATCTGGAGAACGTGCACAAGGTTTAAAACCCTTTGGAGTTGCACAGGAATGTGGAAATCGCGATACATGAAATCCTGAATTCGCCAAAACCGTCCATCGGAAAGGACGCATGGAGAGCGATCAACCTTTCGCTAACTCATGACTTGAAATTGTCTAAGGGTGAGTTCATGAGAATTCACGAAACACAAATTCACGATTGGATCACAAACGTTGAGCTAAGAGAGATCTGGAACGTTAATTGTCCAGGAAGAAATCAACATTTCAGGAATAGGGAGGATGAAGGTGGAAAATACTTCGACCTCGTGACACACAAAATCCCAATACATGAAATGCTGATGAGATCTGAGTCATCAGATCGTGGGGAATCAGGACCATTGGATCTGTTAGCACTCTGTAATTTTGCCCAAGGCTGAAAAGGCAATCACAGAGGCAACATCAGAACAGCTTCGAGTCTTGGATCTAGCCCTCCAAGACTCAGAGAGGGATCTCTCTGTATAATATAGCTTTGTTTGCAGAAATATTAGGCTAGTTATGAAGAACAAGGGTTTTGTTGTAAAAAGGGTTTATAAACTGGTTGAGACAGTTCACACATCCATTGGGCTATGGGGTCTGAAATTAATGAAGTCTGAGATACAACCAAAAATGCTGAAGAAATCCTTTACAAGGCAAGATAACACACTCACTGGATCTTTAATAATTTAAGTGATGATCAGAAGAAAAGATAAGGGAAACAACTCCAACTAGCAAGCACTTAAGAATCTCTTAGCTGAAGATATTTAGAAGATGAACATTAAAATCTGTAGAATCGGAAGCAGGGTATCAGGGATAAATCCTACAACATAATGCTATTCATACAGATTAGTTATAGAAAAACAAGATGATCACAGAGCGAGAAAACATTCAACAGAGAAATCACATCACCAGTAAACATGCACAGGAATCCTGTAAAGAGCCTCTTTCATTAATGGAAGATCTGTTCAAAAATGT
>ML789534.1:276809-290709 GCA_009831015.1 Picea engelmannii
TATAAACCTTAGACAAACCTTATTACTAAAATTTTGTTTATCCTAAGTCTATTTATGCAGGGACGGAAGGCGGGATAATGGAGGCTGACAAAGGACAAGGGGGTGAGGATGCAGCAGATGAAGGATGCAACAAGGTGATGGAGGGTTGAGTGAAAAGAATGGAGGGAGGAGAACAGAATCACCTGAGCTATACTTCGTCATCGGAGAGATGCCAAATAGATACATATTAGTCAGAAGACTGATTCCCATAATTTATGGGGTGATAACAGGATCAAGTAGATGATAGACCGTAATTTCAGAACTTCGGCAAACGAAAGTTCGAGATGTGTGGATGCCCGAAACTTCGAAATGAAAAGTGAAAGTGGTGGGACCCTATGACATCGTCAGAACTTATGTGGACCTTCTTAAGGACACCATGTTCCACTACCTTGGTTGGCGAAAAATGTTTTGTGGGTCCAGGGGGAGAGAGGTTGGAAGTTCAGGAATCAGGAGTTGGAGAGGGAAGTGAGTGCAAGAACCTCTAGGACCAAAACCCTGAAACCCAAAACCCCGAAGCCCCGAAATCCTGAAACCTGAAGTTTCATTTGGAGAGCCTTGTAGCACCTAGCAGTTTAGCATTTGATCATGGCCCGTGGATGCATGGGTTGGGGACTAAGAAAATGAGGGCTATCCCTGGAAATTGCAGAGCCAAACAAAGCTCATAAAATCCATGGAATCGAAACGTTTTCTTATTCACGTTGGTTTATGAATGTTGTAGTTTTATTAAGGGTTTAAGGCCTGACAAACTTTGGTTGACTGCACTTTGTGTGTGCAGAGTTCAACAAGTGTCAGGACAGTCATGAATCAATGTCGAGTATAGAAATGGAAGAGGTGTGGATTGCCTCCAATTCAGAGAATGAAAGAGAAGGAAGGGATGTCAACTTGGGAGTCGAAGGATTGAATTCCAATGGGCATGGAAGAGAATTGGATAAGGAAGGGCATGTGATGCAAATCATTTAAATATTGCAGAAATATGCCTAGGCTCACCAACCTGATAGTCAAAAGCTCATGAGGGTCAGGGATCAGTAGGGTGAATTCAACTTAAAGATGTTGAAGAGCCTGGAAAGAATAGAAAGGAAATTGGAAAAGAAGAGTGACACAAGCAAAACAGGGAGTCGCAGGACCCCTGAGAGAAAAAGAAGATCGAGGAGTGGTAGAAGACATCGTCGTCGCTCCCCAAAGAATTTCGATAAGGAACCACATAGTAGTTCAAGCCCATCCCCTACCAGAAAACACCGAAGATCTGGAGTGGATGAATTGAAAGGGGAGATGAATAAGATTAAGCCTCCTATGTTTGATGGAAAACATAAGAAGGAGGAAGATGCCGAAACATGGTTGCTTGGCATGAGGAAATATTTCCAACTGCAGAATATTCCCCTCATGCAGAAGGAAGAATTGTGATGTATCAACTAAAAGGAAAAGCATCCATGTGGTGGAATCAGCTTGTGCAGGTGCAGCATGTTAGAGAGAAAGATATCACATGGAAGGAATTCAAGAGGTATTTCGAGAGGAAATACATGACTAAAAGATACTATGAAAAAAAGATGAAGGAGTTCTTTGAACTCAAGCTGGGCAGCATGACCATTGATGAATACGAACGAAGGTTTTTGGAATTACTGAAGTATGTTCCATTCATCAAAGATGAGGTTGTCAAGATTCATAGGTATCTAAGTGGACTGCCACCTCCCATTGGTGACAAGATTTAGTATGATGATCCTAAGACTATGGAAGAAACAATAAGAAGAGAAAAATGATTATATGAGCAGCAAAGAGAAAAGCCTACCTTTCGGAAGGCTTGGGATGACCAGAAGAAGTTTAAGAAAGAACAGAGGCAGAAGGGAAACAAACCTTCCTTTTTCAGAAATAGTCCTCAAGGACATCCATCATTTAGAGAGCCGAGAATGGTTGAAGTGGCGGAACAAAGGCCGATACAGACACCCATTCAGTGTTGGGGATGTAAAGAGAACCACAAGTACAGAAATTGTCCCCATAAAAATGGAAAAGTAAGAGTTGTCCATAATGTTCAACAAGCTGAAACAATGGAGGACATGGGAAGTAGAATGCCAAGGATCTATGCGGCCCTGGACAACAAGCAAGCTGAATTTCAGGTGCACATGATTGAAGTGGAAGGTATGATTAACAACCAACCATTTATTATTTTAATTGATTCAGGGGCTATCCATAGTTATATAGACCCTAGAGTGGTGGAAAGTTTTCATTTATCAAGAACAAAACATGAAAAGTCTTGGTTAGTGCAGTTGGCTACAGGAACCAAGAGGAAAGTCACTGAGTTGGTTAAGTTCTATCTAGTGGACATGAAGGGATTGAGCATGAAGGCTGAATTGAATATTTTGTCGTTAGGCTCTTATGACTGTCTAATTGGGATGGACTGGTTGGACCAACACCATGCCATCTTGGACTATCAGAAAAAGGAATTCATTTTCTTAGATGAATAAGGGAATCAGAGAGCCATCCAAGGAATTCCTAGAGTTGTTACTGTTAGAGAAATCTCAGCAATGCAGCTGAAGAAGTGCTACAGAAAAGGTTGTCAATTATTTGCAGCCCATGTGGGGGAAATGCCTAAGGATAAGGTGTCAAGTATTGAGGATCATGAGGTACTTAAAGAGTTTGAAGACGTATTTCAGGAGGTACCTAGACTACCTCCAAAGAGAGATATCGATTTCTCTATAAATTTGATACCTGGAGTAGCTCCAGTGTTGAAAGATCCTTATAGAATGAGTATGCCAAAGCTAAAAGAGTTGCAATTGCATCTTGAAGAGCTTCTAAAGAAGGGGTACATTCGCCCAAGCGTGTCACCTTGGGTTGCCCGGTCCTATTCGTGAAGAAGAAGGATGGGACGTTGAGGCTGTGCATTGATTTCAGACAGTTGAACAAAGTAACTATCAAGAACAAGTATCCTCTGCCGAGGATCGATGATCTTTTCAATCAGTTGAAAGGTGCGAAAATATTTTCAAAGATAGATCTCAGATTGGGATATCACCAGGTAAGAATAAAGGATGAAGACATTAGCAAGACCGCCTTTAGAACAAGGTATGGTCATTACGAGTTCACAGTGGTACCGTTTGGGCTATCGAACGCACCTGTTGTTTTTATGTTCTTGATGAATGGTGTATTCAGGGACTATCTATACAAGTTTGTCATAGTCTCCCTGGATGACATTTTGGTGTATTCCAAGTTAGAGGAAGAGCATGAACAACACCTAAGGATGGTGCTGCAAGTGTTGAGAGAACACCAGTTGTATGCCAAGTTGAGCAAATGCTCGTTTTATCAAAGGCAGATCCATTACTTGGGGCACACTATTCAAGAAGAAGGGATCGCAGTGGATCCTGAGAAGGTTGAGGCCATCAAAGAATGGTCAGTGCCGAGGAATGTGGAGGAAGTTAGATCCTTTATGGGTCTAGTGGGATATTACAGAAGGTTTATCGCAAGGTTCTGAAAGATAGCTCACCCTATCACTTCCTTTCAGAGGAAGGGGGAACAGTTTCAGTGGACTAAAGAGTGTGAGAAAAGTTTCCAGCGATTGAAGTAGCTATTAACAAGCGCTCCAATCTTGAGTATTGCATATCCAAATGTCGATTTCATGGTGTGCATAGATGCTTGTAAAGAAGGGTTGGGAGGAGTTCTCAGTCAGAATGGATTTGTAATATTTTATGAGTCCAGGAAGCTGAAAGAGCATGAAAAGAATTATTCCACTCACGATTTGGAGTTGGCAGCAATCATTCACGCTCTGAGGAAATGGAGGCATTACCTCATGGGAAGGAGGTTTGAACTCAGAACAAACCATAACGGTCTGAAATATTTGTTTGATCATCCAACCTTAAATGCTAGACAAAGTAAGTGGCTAGAATTTCTGTGTGAGTACGACTTTGAGATCAATCATATCAAAGAAAGGAGAATAAAGTGGTTGATGTACTCAGCAAGAGGGTTCATGAATTACATGCTATAGCCATTAGCATGTATCGGACCGGTATTAAAATCAAAATTCTGAAGGCTGCAAATGTATATATGCAGTACAGAGAATTGGTAGCCAAGCTACAACAAGGTAAGATGCCACGGAAGATGGAAATTTGTAAATTGGAAACCTATGGAATACTATTTTACAAGAACATAATTTTTCTACCCAATGTCCAGTACTTGAAACAGATGATTTTGCAGGAGATGCATAATGTGCCTTATGCAGGGCACCCTGGATATCAGAAAATAGTAGCAGCAGTCAAGAGCATTACTTTTGGACAGGTATGAAGAGAGAGATCGTTGAATACATCGTCAGATGTATGGAGTGCTAGAAAGTTAAACCTAAGCATAGGCACCCAGCAGGGTTGCTGCAACCTTTACCCATTCCTGAGTGGAAGTGGGAAGTAGTAACGATGGATTTTACTACGGGATTTCCTAGAACAGACAAGCTACATGATTCGATCATGGTGGTGGTGGACAATCTTACAAAAGATTCCCATTTTATTCCACTGAAAACTACTCACAAGGCAACATATGTTGTTGATATTTTCGTGAAGGAAGTGGCACGATTGCATGGAATTCCTAAAATGATTGTGTCTGAAAGAGACCCAAAATTCACCTCGAATTTATGGAAAGGATTGTTCAAAGGATTTAGAATGAATCTGAACTTTAGTACACCTTATCATCCTGAGTCTGATGGATAGACAGAGAGGGTGAACAATGTAATAGAAGATATACTGAGAATGTATGTTATGGACAAACCATCAAGATGGGAAGACTACCTGCACTTGGTAGAATTCACCTACAACAATGGGTATCATGCATCATTGAAGATGATCCCATTTGAATCACTTTATGGAAGAAAGTGCAATACTCCAGTGAGTTGGGATAATCCAGTTGATAGAGCAGTAGTTGGGCCAGAGTTGCTCAAGGAGATGGAGGACCAAATGATAAAAATTAAGCAAAATTTGAAAGCTGCCCAGGACAGGCAGAAAATTTATGCTGATAAGAAAAGAACCCATAGAGAATTCAAAGTGGGTGATCATGTTTTCCTGAAAGTGAAAACTAACAGGAGTTCCCTGAAGCTGGGAAGTTGCGCCAAGTTGGCAACCAGATTTTGTGGGCCATTTGAAATCCTGGAAAGGATTGGGCCAATTGCATATATGCTTGCATTACCTACATCTATGAATGTACATAATGTGTTTCATGTTTCATTGCTTAAGAAATATATACCAGATGCTAATCATGTTATCGATTGGAATGTGATTCAGGTGGAACACGAAGGTGTCCTGCAAGTGCATCCTGTGCACATATTGGACAGGAAAAACAAACAGCTCTGGAATCGAGATATAGGGCTTGTAAAGGTCCAGTGGACCTAGTACGGTCCTAAGGACGCAACATGGGAGCATGACGATGTTAGGTGGGTAGAGTACCCACATATTTTTGAAAATTTTGAAAAGCTTGCAGATGCAGTGTAAAGTTGCACTGAGGATAGTGCAAAATTAAGGGGAGGGGATTGTAATGTCCCCAAGGCCAATCCCTATTGTAAATCATGTCTATGAAGTATAAATCTTGCATTATGAATTGTAATTATGTTTTATAGGCTGGTGAGCCAAGTTTATATAAACTGGTGGGCTTATGTGTTATTAGGTCGGAGAGCCTAAGTGTTAAGGCCGAGAGCCTTCTTTTGTATATGTAATCATGCAAAACATTAATAAAAAATATAAACACCATTGCGTGCAGACTGATCACAATGAATGAGTGATGGGGGACTAAGCTTCCACAGAGTGGGTAAGGTATTGGGGGCTAGAAGGTTGGGAAGAGAGGCTAAGTGTTGAGCCTAGGGGTTTAAGTCCTTGGGAATAATATTTTAATATTATTCCAAAAGCTGTGTTAATGTGATGTTTTATCCTAAGTTCTTGGGAAGGACAAGTGACTTCCAAATGGGAAGGAACGAGCTTCATGGGTGACAAGTGTCAACCCAAGCACATGCAGTTAAAACTATTGAGTTGAGCCGAGATGGGGGTTCCTCCTCCATTCTATGGTCGACTCTCTGAACCGAGAATCTTGTATGACCTCTGCAAGAATACCCTCATGCAACTCAGGAAACCAAAAAGGCATGTGTTGATTTCTGAAGAAGCCGGTACACCCTCTATTAAAACCGTTGAGTCTGTGTTCGACCTCCCATTCTCCATCCTCCGTCTGAACTCGCAAGTGTCCATGATCGACCTTTGTTTCAGTGTTTGTTCTAGGGAATCCTTACTTGAATCATGAAGTCTCTGCGTGGGATCTATGTACACCCTCACGCATCCCCAAAACTTGAGCCGTGAGTCTATCCTGTATTGTTGGTTGGGGAAAAATTGAATGTCCCATAATTGTTGAGCCTTTTTATGTTGTAGCATCTGTATTTCACCATTTTTGGGAAGCTCGTGTCTGTGTTTCTAGTGAACTATTGTGGTCACACAGTGCTTGACTACGTGTGGCTTGCAGACCATTGTATGTTCATGTGGAGCCTCGTGGTTGCTTGACTGTGTTGGAAATCGAGTTGAAGGAAACAGGTTGTTTGGCCTGTGTGTAACACTCTTTCCAAGTGAAGGAGTCTGCTGGGAAGTGGTATTCTTCCAGAGAGAGTCCAACACCAGCTACGGAGCTCTAAGACTTCCTGATTTGGCCTGTTGCCGAGACCTAGAGAGGGAGGTGAAGCACTGATGGACTATGCTTGTGAAGGTGTATACTCCCAGGCAGAACAGGCATGTGGGGAATGAGAGTCCATGAGAGTGGGCGTAAGAAGGCATCCTGGGAAGAATCCTTCCAGTTAGTCTATGCAGTTTTCCCTGTAACCTCAACCTAGACTAGGATTCCTTGCCTTAGGTGGAGCTTAGTCCCAACTCGGGGGTGACCCACTACTGAGCATGATGAGTAGTATGGTCTAAGGCTGGGAGGTTCGTGGAAGGCCTGCACGTGGTTGGTGGAATTACCATGGTTTCAAAGATAAGTATCAACTTATGCTTAATATTATGTTTTTCATGCCTATGATGCTTATATGTATCATGTATTATGTTGTGCATATGAATTATTGTTAATGACAGGGATTATTTATGTTAGTAGTAATATTGTGCTTAATCTGAGTTAAATGTGTTTAATATGACTTAAATGCATGTTATTAATTAAGTATGAGAATAATGTTGTTTCGCACAGTAGTGTTTGCTTGGCCAGTGGGATGATGGTTGAGGGGGCATTACACTCCCAAACTGGGATGTGACCCTGGGGGAGAGTGAAACTAGGAACAAGTGGTGTCGAAGGGTTCTTAGGGGGTTCCTGAGGTAGGGTTTGTACGACTAGAGGGATGTCAGGGAGTGAAGAAGCCTCAGTGGGAGGAATGGCATCTCCCATTTTCTTTCCATCGGAAGATATGACACACACTTATGCTGAGGGATGTATGAGCGGTGGTGCTCCATGGTATATCCCTAGCAAGGATGGGTCCTTGAAAATTATGGGGCCCATCTCGATGAGTGGGTAGGCATCGGAATTAGTGTGGACAAGAGGTAGGATGTTATATATGTTGGAGGAAGGGTTGGGCTCGCAATGTGATACTTGGTCG
Source organism: Picea engelmannii (assembly GCA_009831015.1). NCBI lineage: Eukaryota > Viridiplantae > Streptophyta > Pinopsida > Pinales > Pinaceae > Picea > Picea engelmannii. The sequence continues at coordinate 284,425 of ML789534.1, forward strand.
ATGGTGATGATCTTCCCGTTGTGGGGGAACATCATCATTCAAAAAACAGAAGAGGCCACAACCTTCATTGCATACATTTAAATACGTCCAAACAAGATGTTGTAGTTGAGCAGGGCGTCGATAACCTCAATGTCAATAAGAATGGTTTTTCCCCCGAGTTCAATGGGGACATTTTGAAAGAGCCCTTCAGGAGAGGATGGTCATCCATCATAAGCTCTCAAAGTGATGGCAGATGGTATTAGCTCGAAGGAGCCAAGTTGTTGCCATATGGTTTTGGACATGATGCATGTGGGTGCACCTTCATCAATGATGCACCAATGAACTGTGATGTTCTGAATTTTGACTGGTATCTGGAAAGCTACCAAAGTGGGGATATGAGGTTCCCCACAATCTAGATCAAAAGAAATGAGTCTAGTATCAGTAGGGTCGACTACCCCCAAGGCGGAAAGCAATGATTTGCATTGAGTGGGGAAGGTTTGGAGGACTTCCAAGACTGACATGGCTACAGGAGATTGCACCAAGTCATCGACCAGACTGTAATGGTGTGCGAGGAATACGAAGGGGTGGTTCAGTTCTAGGGCATGGAATAATCAAAGGTTTCCCGACTATAACTGGAACTGTTTCCGAAGTGGTGGGGGTATATTCAGAGGGTGCACTGTATTGACGACTATGTGTTTGTAGGAGAATTTCTTCTTCGCTAGTGATGAGGATAGTGTGATCCATCGGATTCCCAGGGTTTTGATACTATCCCATCTGTGGTGGGGCAGGGTGTACTTATTGTTGAGTATTCATCACACCTTGATGTGGAATAGGTTTTTGCAACACCACTGGGGGTGGTTGTTGCAAATACTGTTGTGGAGCCTATTGAGTGGCAGGTGGAGCTGGAGGACGTGGCGCATTCATGGAACCTTTCATCCATTTGAGGTCGGTGATCTGGAGGCAATGGTGAGTATAATGACCATGCTCACCGCAAAGGGCACAAGGGAAATTTGTCTGGAGGTTGTTGTTGTTCCTCCCTTGGTATTTGTTGATATTTCCCCCTTGGGGGTTCTAGTTCCTCTAATTCTGGTTGCCCCCAGTAGGTTGGTTCTGTTGGGGGTTCTTTCCCCCTGGTCCTAGGTTATTATTGTTTCAGTTTTTCCCTTTATTTTTGGCATTATTCGACTGATGGGCCATATTTTCTGTATTCAGTTGTTCAAAATTTTGAAATTGTTGAATGAGAGAGAGTTGAACAAAGTTAACCCCAGCGTGTGGTTGTCCTTGTGGAGGAGCAATGGGTTGTGGACGACCAGGAAATGGAAAATACAAATTATTTTATGGCAATGATCTGTAGGGTACATAGGAAGGCGCGGTTCTTTCATTAGTGCTCAAGGTGTAAGATGAGGTAGAGGGGGTATCATAACTTGGTTGAACTGCAAGGCGCATCATGGGTGCTGACGCGAGTCCACTAATGGGTGGGAGGGGAACAGTAGGGTATGGTTTTTGATAAGGGGGAGGAGAGTAATAAGGGGGTCATCCATATATCTATGGATGTAGGGGTGTACCGTACATATGTGGTGGTTGGATGTACGGATTGTGGTGTGTTGTGGTACCAATCAATCCATTTGTTGAGTGAGACATTCTAGGTTTGTCCTGGGCAAATGGTATGGGTCTCAGGGTGTCATGTAGTACTATATATAAGTATCCTGACTATGAATAAATGAGGTTGTACTATTGAGCCTTTTTGATGGCTTCCTCTTCACTTTGGGGGAAGGTAGAGGCCACATCTTTGGAAAGGAGAGGGACGAGTGATCTAAGAAACCAATCGAGGAATTGTTTTTTGGAGGTTTCTGCTTTGCATAAACCACGTTGTCGACACCATTCGTGAATGTGGTAGGTGATATGTGTGGCTGAGGTTTGTTTAAACTCAAAGAGCAGTTCTATACCATTGTCATGGTGAATTGGTAGTTGAAAGAAGGTAAAAAATGTTTTGGCCAGTGATTCAAAAGTCACATGGGACCCTGATTTTTCTTCTACATACCACTTGGTTGATGGCCCTATGAGTGTGCGCTGAAATAACCTTAATAGGACAGAGTTGTCCATGATGTTGTTTGAAGAGCACCATAGGTGGAAGGTCATGACATGGTTGGAAGGATATTCTCTCTCCTTTCCTTCAAAATTGGGAATGTCCGAAGGTAGTTTGGTAGGCATTGCAGGCCATGTGGGGTCATGCGATATAAGATCATTTTGTTGATTAAGGTTAGTTGTCATTGATGTCAACCCTTCAAGAAAGACCCATAGCACAAAGGTTTGGGTAATGGACCCAATAGTGTTTGATGTAAATATGACTCATTATTGTTTTTTCATGGTTGATAAGAAGTAAATATGGATGAACTCCAAAGTGGTCCTTTTATGGTAAAATCCCTCACGAGAAGACGCTTTGTGGAGTAAGAGAACCCATGCTTAATTCTGGAATAATGAGATGAAGAAAAGTGAATTTGTCAGGGAAAATATCCTAGATGGATATTTCTTGTCATGTCATTTCCAGTGGTATGTGGAACGTCACATAATTCCTCACGGTTAGAGAGTTATGGCCATGAGAAGTTGGAGACCCGAGGTTTGAGTAATGGACCCAAGTTTGTTTGATGGGTAATGGTATGAGTTATGATATATTTTCAGATAATACTATTCTATATGGATACTACATGTCATTCCATTTCTGGTGGTATGTAGAACATCACATAACTCCTCACGGTTTGAGAGTTATGGCCTTACGAAGTTGGAGGACCCTCATATGTCATCTAGAAGCCCCAAAAGGTCAAAATAATCAAAGTGGTTTAAGAGATTTTAAAAGGTAAATAATAAAGTGAAGTGATGAGCGTATTATAATTCAAAGTGAATACAAAATAAATTATTTCAATAATAATTTTAATGGATAAATTGGAAGTGGACCCAACCCTAAAATAAGGAAAGTGGGGCCAAGTGACCTAGAAGATGTTTTTAAGGAAGCTACTTACAGAGTATAAATAAGAGGCAAGGCTCTCTTATTTGAATCACACTTGAGAATATTAAATATATATAGGTGTCTGAGGTATTAAAAGGATATCTAAGCCGAAATTATAAGGAAAGTGAAGAAAAGAAGGCCGAAATGCAAGGAAGGATAAATTCTTTTGATGGTGCTTTCTAACGTATGTTATTTTCAGGTCATCTCATCATTTTCACTATAACTTTTTTTCTATAATGATTCAGATCCTGAAATTTCTATGAAAGTGAGAAAACATATTCAAGTATCTTTGGTTAAAAATTCATCTCATGGATCGTTGTATTTTTGGAGTTACACTCTATGGAAAATAGGGTTTGTGGCCAGTCCTGAAACTAGTCAAAATCAAGTGTTTCAGGTAAAAACGTCATAACTTCTTCATAACAGATCCATATTTAGTGAGACCAAATGTGTTGGTTAGGGGAAAATATTTAATATGTTTTTTAATAGTTTCATATCATTTCATCTAATATTTTGTGTAGGGCACGCTCTACAAGGTCGCTCTCTAGAATAAGCTAGAATTCAACAAGGTATGTCATTTTTGCTATAACTCCTCTTTTGAGAGGTTCCAAGTAGTTCCACTTGGAGTAATTGCATAAACCACACTAAAGAATATTGTATATCATTTTCAGATCTTTATACATTACAGGTTCAAAGTTATGATTAATTCAAGTTAGGGTTGTTGACTAATCCAAAATGAGGCATGTGAGACTAAAGAAAAGTTTGATGAAAATGTTAGTCTCTTGTTTTTAAAGTTAAGGATGGTTTGCAGGAATGTGATCATATACACTAGGTCTATTACAGAGTTACAAATCAGATTTGGATGATGAAATTGATGATGGCTTTTGGTTGTGGCACATGTTGAGTACATGGTTGAGACAAGTAGTTGATGAGTTGACACATACATGAAGTGTATAGTTGATGATGTTGGTACATATTGATCATTCATAGTTGATGAGTAGTTGACACATGATCGGAACATACTTAGTACATGGTTGGATGCACTTGTTTATGGTACAGGTTGATTACAGGTTGGTGCATGGTTGATGCACTTGTTTATGGTACAGGTTGATTACAGTTTGGTGCATGGTTGATGGACTTGTTTATGGTACAGGTTGATTATAGGTTGATCCATGGTTGATGCATGGTTAAAATATTGGTACAGGTTTATAGCGGTATATCTCATAGTGATAGTGTGACAGTGGTTCCATCATTCTACCTCTACTTCAGGGTGGCAGGATGGGACAGGGATAGGTGGTTGTAGCCACCTTCCGGTTGTAGCTGGAGAACATTTGGGGTTGTAGCCTCCTTCTGGTTGTAGCCAGAGATTTGGGGAGTTGGAGCTTCCCTCAGGTTCTAGCCTGAAAAACTAGGGGGTTGGAGCCTCCTTCCAGTTGTAGCTGGAAAACAAAGGAAGTTGGTGCTTCCAATGAATGTAATTCTTTAAGACATATAAGAAAAAGCATTCTGTGGTTTTCTCTCGATTTGGGATTCCACGTAAAACACTGGTGTACTGTGTATGATTTTTTATTTATTACTGCTCATTATTGGATAATAATTCTACATTGATACAACATTTGAAGAAAATAATTATAATTACGTTATTACTGACTCACCCCCCCCTCTCAGTAATCCAACAATTGGTATCAGAGAAGGTTCCTTCATAAATCAGTTTAACCACTGAAAGGTAGATCATGGAGAGTACCAACTTGTATAAAAATGGAATACCACAGTTTGATGGATAGAAGTATGCTTTTTGGAGCATAAGGATGAAGGCATATATACAGGCACATGGATTTCAAGTTTGGCAATCAATTGTAGATGGATACACAGCACCAGTAGTTCCACCAACAAATGACAAAGCAATGAAACTCGATGAGAATAATTCCAAAGCCATAAATGCGGTTTTGAATGGTCTCAGTGATACGGTATTAAGCAAAGTTGAACATTGTAAATCTGCTAAAGAGATTTGGGACAAGCTTCGAAATATTTATGAAGGAGATTCAAAAGTCAAAACAACAAAGATTCAAACTTACAGAGGTCAATTCGAACAACTAAAAATGAAGGAAGATGAAGATATCGTAGCCTACTTCTTACAAGTTGATGAAAAAGTGAATGCAATCATAGGATTGGGAGAAGAAAACAAAGAATCTATAATTGTTCAAAAGGTACTAAGATCTCTTCCTATGAGATTCAACCCTAAGATATCATCACTAGAAGAAAGATCGGATCTAAACTCAATAAACATGGACGAACTGCATGGAATCTTCACAACATATGAGATGAGAACTAAACAGAAAAATCCAGATGTAAAAGAAGCAGCCTTCGAAGCATCCAAAAGATCAAAGAAAAATAAAAAGGAACAAGAAGAATACAGCAGTAGCAGCGACGTCTCGAAAGATGATGAATAAGTGGCCAACTTCGTCAAAAGAGCAAACAAGGGAACCAACGGTAGGTACAGAGGTAAGCTTCCTTTAATTTTTTTTAATTGTGATGGTATTGGTCATTTTGCTAACAAATGTCCTCATAAGAAAAAAAGAAATGATGAAGGTTACTCAAAATAAAGACAAATAGATAAAGGTAAAAGAACTACAAATAAAGTTTTCAAGAAAAACTTTTGCACCAAAGAAGACATCTCATCATCAGATGAAGATGAAGTCAGTGACAGTGAAACAGGGAGAGTTCTATTCATGGCAATAGAAGACTCTGATAAAGAAGAATCCAAAGAAGAATATGAAGAAGCATATGAAGAAGAAATTGAAGAGGAAGAAGTTGACTTCCGAGAAGAATTAATGAGTGCCATAGAAGTTATCAAAAGAGAAAAGAAGAAAAACAAGAAACTACAAGCAGAACTAGATAAGAAAAAAGACACTCAAGAACTAGAACAAATGATGACAAAATTGAAGGTTCAAATAGAGGAAGATAAAAGAATTGAAGAAGCACTTAAAGAATAGCTGGAAGGAAAGGACGGGATCATTGGAAACCTGGAAGTAGATATTATCACACTAATAAAGGATCTTCAAAAGAAAAATATGCAGAATAGCTCAAAAGTTCTAGATGACATTATTAGCAGTCAAAAATCTTATCTTGAAAAGTCCAGACTTGGATACAATCAAACAAAAGAGGGATCAAGCTCCAAAACAATAGAGCAAGAAACAAATCCAAAAAGTTATGCAGAAACAATCAAAGGGGATAAAAATATATACAAGGAAGATTACAGGGACACTCCTCCACCGAGAAGATTCAGATTTCAGAATCAACAACAG
>ML789535.1:0-19336 GCA_009831015.1 Picea engelmannii
TTCTGTTTAGTAAGAATAGGAACAGTTCCTTTTCCTTGAACTTTGACTAAGTAATCATTTCCAAGTGTAATATCAGATGAGATTGAAGAATCAATGCATGAAAGTAAATCTTTGTTACCTGTCATGTGATTGCTACATCCACTGTCCAGCAACCAGAGATCTTTAGGTTGTTGTTTAGTCTTGTAGCACGAAAGAAACATACCTCCTGAGTTTTCTCCCATGTGATTTGACACATGTGCTCTGCCTGAGAGTTGATCTGCTTGCTTCTTCCTACATTCAGATTCATAGTGCCCATACTTTTTGTAGTAATAGCATTGTATGCTTGTTTTGTCATTTGATCTTTTCCCTCTGCCTCTTTGAGGCTGAAAATTCTGATGTTGATTTTGTTGTTGTTGTCTTTGACCTTGGAAATTTTGATTCGGATATTGTTGTCTGTTACCTCCACTGGAGTGAGGGTTACTTTGATTGCTCCCTCTTCCTTGGTGACCTCTGCTTCTTCCTCTGCCTTTGCCTCTGGTGAAGGAGAATTGAGTTTTGAAAGCATTGGAGATTGACTCATCTGTGAGATGTAGTCTGGTCTCGTGTGTCACCAGAGAACCAATTAATTCATCTGTTGAAAAACTTGACAGATCCTTGGATTCAAGGATTGCTGTTACAACCATTTCAAATTTCTTTGGTAAACTTCTAAGGCTTTTCTCAACAATGCGTTGATCAGTGATGGTTTCACCAGTCAATATGATCTGGTTCACGATGCCCATGACTCTGGTCATGAACTGATCCACATTTTCAGACTCTGTCATCCTTAGAGTCTCGAATTGCATTCTCAAGGTCTACAATTTAATTGTTTTGACCCTTTCATTTCCTTGGTAGGAAGATTTAAGGATGTCCCAAGCTTGTTTTGAAGTACCAACGCCTGTGATTTTTGAGAAAATCGAGTCATCCACAGAATTTTGAATCCAAAATTTATCTTTATTTTCTCTGTTTCTCTACGTTGCCTGAGCAATTTTTTGCTGATTAGTCATGGCAGACAGGTCTGTTGGATCTGGTTCCACATATCCATGATCCATTGGATCCCAACACTCTTGTGCTTACAAGAAGGATCTCATCTAAAGAGACCAGAACTCATAGTTCTTTCCAAGAAGAATCGGACCCTGAGTTGGTCCTAAATTGCTAGACGTCGCCATCTTTTAAAGAATTCAGCAAAATAGGAAAAAAGAAAAAAAATCTTACTTACCTGTCTTTTTTCGCTTAGAAAACCAGGTCTGTTGCTTGCTTGCAGGTATTTCAGAAGTGTGCAATTCATGCTTTCGTGAGAGTTGATGTCATGAGTTTATGGCTTCGCGAGATTTGACCTCGGGACTTTGTTAGACGAGTCCTCTGAACAATCCAACTTTCGATTGCCAAAGTGCCGAAGAGGGCTTAACGGCTTGAGTTTGGCCTTAGTCACCGTGCAATGTGACCACACGCCTTGATGTTAAAGCACTACGGGCTTTTCCGGTTCTTTGTCTTTCAATTTGCCGAAACGCGAAATATGCTGGAAAGGCCCTTCTCGAAAGCCTTTTCGGGATTTCGCGTTTCGGGACTTCGCGATGCAAAGTGGCCCGGTCCTCTGTCTACAGGATCCTCGATATGCTGAAACATCGATCAACGATCCAGATCTTCCTGTGATCTGACGGTCCATATCCTTTAGCGATTTCAGGATTCTGGGTTTCGCGACTTTGCGAACCTTGATAGCCAGCTCTTCTGACTCCTCGATTCCCCGATCTCCGATTTACCGAAATGCCGATGGCCCTTTCCTTTCGAGACTTCAAATGTCGAAATGCCGAAATGTGCTTGTTGGACAATCAACGGTCTAGATTTGCTAATGATCTGACGGTCCAGATCCTATCGAGATTTCGCGAATTGGGATTTCACGACTCGTGATTCCTCGTCACGTTGCGCTTCCAAAACGCGAAGTCCGAATTGCCGATTTTGCCAAAATCGTTTTTTCAGAAAAATTCTTGAGATCCTGGATTGATGCCACGCATCCTCGAAAGATGGACGATCCTTGTCGTTTCGTGATTTCGCGACTTGCGACTCCAAATCCTCTGTCAAGTTGAAACCCCGTTAGCCGAGATGCCGACGGTTTCCTTGATGTTCGCCACGTATTCGAACAAATGGATGACTGTGATCTTTTCGAGATTTCAGGATTTTCGCCGTGGAGTGTCCCGACCTTTCATCAACAAGACCTCCGATATCCCGAACTCCGAAATGCTGAAATGATGGCACTTGGATCTGCTGCCACTTGTCCTCTGAGATGGACGACTCACAATCCTCTCAGGATTTCGCGATTTGTGATGTCGGGATTTCGCGTATCGGGGTTTTGGAGAGCAGTCTCCTTCGCTCGTCCAACTCCCAATCCCCAATTTTGTGATTGGATCAGATCGATGGCTCACGATCTATCTCAATCCAACGGTCCAGAATAACTCGTGATTTCGCGATTCACGAACTCTCACAGCAGTCTTCTGACCTTTACACCTTGCGAGTCAGCAAAATGCCGAGATCTCGCCACGTGTCTCTTGATGGACGGTCCAGATGATTTCGAGATTTCGTGAGTTCACAAGTCGAAATTTCTCCTATGCACTCCAAGGGACTAAACCTCGTGCACTTTCTCGCTGATCCAACGGCTGTCGGTCCTCTGCACCAGATCTAACGGCTGAAATTATTTCGCCTTTTCCGCGCTCTCCTCGTCCCTTCTGAACTGGATTTCCACCTCAGATCTTTTTGGAGGACGGATCTTACTGCTGCGTCGGTTATTCTTTGCTCCTCTGACGCGATCTTTGTTGTGTTTGAAGAAATTTTCTCCTGCGGAAGAAAAATTCGTGAATCTTTCAAAGATTTGAAAGAATTTCACGAGTTCTTTGTTCTCTACTCCAATCTTTTACAGATTTGAGCGATTTCCGAAATGCTTTAAACGCTTCTTCTTTCTGCAACTATCTTTCACGAATTTGAACAAATGCTTTGAATTCTTCAAGAGTTCCCGCCTCCTGCAACTCTTCTTCGTGAATCTTTGATGATTCTTTGAAAATTGAATAAGAATCTTTACTATTTCTTCCTTCTCAGTTTCCGCTTCCTTCTCGTGTTTCTGCTCCTTGAAACTTTCGAGCGTAGTACGCTCTGCGACCTTGCGTGAGCTTCTTATGTTGATCTTTTGAGCGTATGACGGTCTGCTTCCTTGTGGAAGTTTCCTGCGAGGATCTTTCGAGAGTATGATGGACAACTCTCCAAGCCTTGTGAAAAGTCTGTGTCGAATGCTCTCAAGATCCGTGTAAGCTCTGTGCTTGTTTGAGGATCGTGTTGCTCTCCAGCCTGTGTGAAGAGGCTTATTGCTGTAGCTCTGATACCATGATAAATTGTGAAGCAAGAAATGCATAGAGAAAGAAAATGATAGAAAACAGTGTATTAGAATATAAGAAGAAGAGTACAAAACGAGTACATGAAGAAGATATGAAGAAGTGATGTACTATGCAAAGGGAAATAGCTGAGCTAAATAGGCTCAAGCAAAACAAGAATAGAAAGTACAGCTCGCCAAGACAACTGGCAGTGTACAATCAGCCTCTTGAGGTTACATTATATTTAACAAAGAGGATGGTTGTATGCCTATAAAAGCTATTATAATTCTCCCTTGAATAACAAGAAGACCCATAATTATTGCCAAAATCACTGTGTCAAAATGTATGATTGATGTACTTTGTTTCATGAGTATTTAATCTTGCTTATTTTATACTCTGTTAGATGCTATGTTTTGCTTCCTATGCCTAACAAGAGGAGTAAGGATATTTGAAGGCACGATCAAGCTTGCAAGGTATAACTTCGAAAATTTCACATTTGCTTTATCATACAGTAATGGAGTAACCACTTTACGTTTGAATGCAAACTAGTTGATATATAAATAAACGAAGCACTCAATCGAGAAAATGCATCTGTCTCTTCCTTATACAATACGGTCACGTGATCTTAAACGAAATGCTTTGGTTTGGATTCTGAAAATGTCTTGCTAGTTTCATAGTTTGTGCTGCTGTATTTGTAAACAACATTTCTATACTTATTCACGTGGTTGGTGGTACAGTTCTGCCTGCATCAGCCTAGATTTTCGAATTTTCGCAACAGTAATGTTGGGGCATTTGGTTAACAAATTTTGTTTTCAGGTTAAACATATAGAGATGCCGACAAACATGGGAAGTTATGCACATGCATACAGCCTACTGTACGAAATACTGTGCAGATTGGAACAGTGGCAAAAGAATTCTACTAGTAGACGTGACCCAGTATTTATCTATAAGTATAGATTTAGAAAGAGACTCCGTCAGTTGGAATCCACTCACGCTCATTCCCTATATCAGGAAATTAAGAATATGCGCACTAGTTACGATCACTGTGTATATATATATATATATATATTGAAAAATAAGTGGGCGAAATGGCGTTAAGCAGCCCTATCAGCCCTATTTTGAGAAGATGGTGCTCGTATAGTGCCACAATCTGACTTATCAAATAGCAGCTGTTTCTTTTCTGAATAGAAAACGGATACCCTGTGTCCATACTCGACTCAGAATATTGCAGTTGTGAGTCATCCCTGTCTTTTGTCTATTTAATTTAAACATCCATGACGAACTCAGAAGAATTATTAATATTAATGACCAATGAGCAGTGCCAGTTGCAGACATGAAGAGACCCACTAAATCAGGAGCGATATTATTAACTGCGGAAAGGCCTGCTGCTACAGTGCTTATATGGTGACGTCGAGGACGGCACATGTAAAAAATGATTTTTTTACTCGCATTTTTCCATCTTTAATCTCATATTGGATTCTCGCGGATTCTACGAAATTGACAGAAAGAGAAATTTTACTGTAACCACTAAATGATTCAATGAAGCACTAAACGGAGGAGGATGAACTTTCGTTGAAGCTATGAAAAACGCTTGCTGTTCATCGATGGTAACAGGATGGAATTATAAATGCATTAACAGGAAGTCATTAATAAAACTGCATTAACAGTAAGCCATAAGGTTTTTTTTGCCACAATCTGGTAATGTAAATTTGGACAAAATTTCTATTTTTTTAACATTTTATGAATGTATAAATAGATTCAGCATGCACTCTTAAACACTTGGCTTATATAAACTTAACCACTCAAACCATTCCTCGCCAAATTTTGAACAAAATCAAACTGAAAAAATAACAAGTTCTAAAAACTACCAAAAAGTTAAAAGGTTTACACTACTGCTTAATGAATTTAATGAATTTGGGGAAATACATTTCGTGATTTGATCTTTGCCATATCTTTATTTTTATTTTTTTTCTGTGGTACTCCCCAAGTTTGACCATTAACAATAATTGTACCAAGTGGCTACAATTTTCTCTGGAGCTCATTCTTCATCAGATTTCAAGGCGTGTTCTTCGCAGCGATGATTGTTACATCGAGTCGTATTATGATATCAAGGTAATGATATGTAAATCTCATTAGGGCGGTTAGGTCAATAATAAAGTTTATTGCTTTAAGATTATAAATACCATACGTATATTCTCCACGCTTTTTTCTTTTAAACAATAATATTTATTGTATTATTAGCGATCCGAGTCTAATCTTTCGCCGACCCAACCTATCAACCATTCACTGGTTAAGTCAACCATTGATGCAGGGCACTGCTTTTCAGTACCTGTACCCTTTTCTATTCAGTATTTGAGATCCTATTTCTTTTCCTTTTGATTTTTATTGGACATGTGTATGATTCTTTGCCCAATTATTTATACGAATAACGCATTAAATCTTTCAACCATTAAATGCCTTGAGCTCATTACATTGACTTGGGAAAGAGGGTTTTGGCCGTATCTACAGCGTAAATCAATAATACATATCATAAGTTAACATCACCGTACTTTGTGACATTGAAAATGTATGGCAAATTAACAGCAACCACACTTCTGGCATTATTTATTAAAAAAAAAATCCCTTCCACAAATATCTGTCACAAAAATGTATGGCAAATTAACATCAATCAAACTTCGGTCAGTATTTATTTAAAAAAAAAAAAAAATCCCTTCCAAGAATATCTCACAGAATATGATTTTATCATGTTTTACAATAAATATAAATATATTATAAAGTAGAATCTGATTCTGGATGAAGGAGTATACAACTTTTCTACTCAACCACTTAAATTACATCCAATTAAGAGAAATTTCTTAAATTACATCCAATTAAGAGAAATTTCTTAAATTACATCCAATTAAGAGAAATTTCTTAATTGTTTCAGATGATTGTGAAATTTAGTTATATAATTATCACAATTTTCTATATGCAACAAAAGTCATATTTTATAAATATATTTATTAAATATATAGAAATTGTTTAATAATATTATAAATTTATTTTAATTTTTTATTTATTTAATAGAGAAAAATTATATGACATAACTCCTATTAAAGGCAAAAAGAAGATACATTCCCTAAGTTTATAGAGGCATACATCAAAAGCTTCTAAATCTAGAAACACAAGGTTTCTAACAAGCAAAACACATAGTTTTGTAAGTAACCAAGACCCTAATCCCCTATATTGATCTATACCTAATCCTCTATATTGATCCATAGAAAGGTAACATATTTATAATGCATAAGCTATTCCATATATGTGCTAGATGCAACCATTATTAGTTAATTCTTTTAAAAAAATGATTTTCTTGTAGTCTCAAAATTTGTTTGGATAGGGCATCTCCCACCTCATCCAATCTATGACCAAATTCAAATGACCAAAGATATGTAGGTGAAGGATGTGTCCATGCCTACAACCACTTTAAGAAGTGCAAATAATACCTTGAACTCGCCCGTTGGTCCCTAATCCCAAGTTAAATTTCCCTCTTATCATATGAGCATAAAAAAATATAAAATAAAACCTTCACCACATAGCTTTTTCCTCCTCTTGGCAAGCACCATAAAAAACCTTAGCAAATGGAATTATCAATAGAAGATACACTATCCAAACGGTGATGTGGATTTTGATGCACACCATTATGACATTCTAAGAGGTCTTGAACCTATTATGAGGTTTTAAAAGTACGGAAAGTAATTTTGTCAAAAATATTGGCATTCCTTGCTATACAAATGCCCCAAAGCACCAAAGTGGGAAGTAATTACAGTGACCTTGGCTTTGAGAGAGAGAAAAAATCACAAGAATAGTCCACAAGTGAAGTTTTGTTGCATATGTGAGTTATTTCAATATGTGGTTCAATATCCCTCCAAACCTGCCAAGAATATGGACAATCTAGAAATAAAAGAAAGTTAGTTCCATCATGATATTGACAAAGATAACAAAAACCAAGGCCATCTGTGTTGATTAATTGTAGACAATCCCACGTTTCAACTTTTCCATTCAAAGCGAGCCAAAAAAGTAAAGTACTTTTTAGAGGTCCCCGAATCCTCCAAAGCTTGTTATGCCACTAGTAAGGTTGTAAGGGTCCCCTATCTTGAAGTGCCTCCTACCCCAATTTTGCAAAGAACTCTCCTCCATCTGTATTAAAAGCCCAAACTAATTCATCCTCCGATGAGAGAAATGAACGTGACATTTCCGTAAGGAGTTGTTGAATAACTCCCAAAATGGATGACACCTCCCCTCTTGCCTAATGACATCAGTAGTGAGCCACCCTTGCACCCAAATATTTGTTCTTGCACCATCACCTGCTTTATTTAAAGTACAAAATACCTATTCTTGGAGATGTAATACCATATCCTCCAACAAAAAAATGTTATCTCGACAACCCAAAATAACATTTTGACTAATTCTGACTTCTTATCCAAATCCAACTTTCCATACCAGGCATTTTCTAATGAATGGGAACACCACGGTTAAATCCCTCGATTGATTGGGAGCATTTATTGTGGGTTTATTCCTGACCCAAATCCCAACTAGGAAGTACTAGGAGGGTGTAAACCTATAATCGAACAAACACCCAATCTCTTGTAAAAAAATATCGGTCGTTTCTTTCTTTTTCAGCTTGTTATTTGATTTGGTTCCTTTCGTGTTAGAGGTGAGCTTTAAGAGTGTGTAAAATTTCATCTAATGTATCTAGATAGTCTTTCACGGAATGAACTTTGGAATTGATAACATATTCCTTAATTGAGGGAGGTGGATAACCATACAACACTTCAAACGAGGACATTTTTGCTAAGGTGTGATAATTAATCTATTGTGTCCTATGATCATTCACAAAATTCCTTAGGTACCCTTCAGGGAATTAATTAACCACTTCAATCTCGCCATTTGTTTGGGGATGGTATGAGGTACTCATGGTTAAGGATGTCCCAACTTCGTGAAACAGTTCTTTCCAAAAATTTCTAGTAAACTTGGGATCCATGTCACTTACGATAACCTTTGGAATTCCATGGAGCTTAAAACTATTTTTAACATAGCTATCAACAACTTTGCTAGCCTTGGATTTTGAAGAAATCCCTAGAGGAGCAATTGTTTCAAACTTTGTTCATTGATAGGTGTCGCATTCTGTCACATATTTCTGAATGTTGGACCACATACCCTTCCAAAAGAAAGACTCGCTTATAGTGTAGTATGTTTTGAAAAAATCCACATGTCCTACTATCGAAGAATCATGATATTCTTTCAAAACTTGGAGTTTGAACTTGGAGGAGTTAGGTAAAAATATCCTTTGTTTGTATCACAATATGTCATTCTCCAAAGTGAATTTAGTATTTGTAGTTGGGTTGCTTTCAACTTCCTCTACTATCTTCCTTATCTATGGATTTTTGACATACTCAGTTTGAACTTCTAAGATCCATTCATAAATGATGATGGAAATAATACATAGTGCAACGTCACTATCAGGTTTCCTTGATAACTCGTCCACAACCAAATTTTCCCCTCCTTTTTTCTAAATAATATCAAAGCCAAATACCTAGAATTTGTTCACCCATTTTTATTTCTCTAATGAAAGGTTCTTCTGAGTTAGAAAACACTTCAAGCTATTGTGGTCCATTTTCATGAGAAATTTTGTTCCCAACAATTATTGTTTCCATTTAACCAAGGCATGCGTAATAGCCAACATTTCTTTGTCATATGTTGATTTTGTTTTCTCCCTTGGTTTGAATTTTCAACTTTCAAATGTGATGGGATGATTATGTTGCATAAGTATGATACCTAATCATGTTCCTGAAGCATCACATTCAAGGAAAAAGGTTTTGGAGAAATATGGTGTTGTCAAAACAATGGTGGATGTCATTAAGAGCTTCCACCCTCTAGAACAAGCTTCATCCTCCTCATTCCATTTAAACACATCTTTTTTCAATACCTTTGTTAATGGGGCCACAATTTGTGTGTAGTTTCGAACGAATCTTATGTAGTATTCGGTAAGACTAAGGAATCCTCATAATGATGTGATTAATTTGGGGCTAGGCCACTCAATAAATACCATACTTTTATTTGGATCAAACTTGATTCCTTCATCTCATATGGCATTTCCCAAAAATAATATCTTTTTTTGTCCAAAGCTACATTTAGATTTGTTAGCATAGAACTTATTCTCCTAAAGGAGTTTTAATACTGTCTTTATATGCTTGAGGTATGAGTTCTAGTTCTTTCTATAAACAAGGATATCATCAAAGAAGACAAGTGCACACTTTTGTAGGTACAAGAGAAATAAATCATTCATCATTTCTTGGAAGGTAGTGGGAGCATTGGATAAACCAAAAGGCATGACCCAAAATTTGTACAACCCTTTATGGGTATAGAAAGTAGTTTTGGGAATGTATTCCTCTCGAATTCTTATTTTGTAATAACCCGACTTCAGGTCCATCTTGGATAAATATTTAGTGCCATGGAGATAATCCAATAAATCATCCACAATTTGAATTTGAAATTTATCATTTATCTTAATTTTCTCAATGCTCGATAATCAATACATAGTCTACATGATCCATCCTTTTACCTAATAAGTATGAATGGAGATGAGTAGGGACTCTTGCTTCATGTAATAACACCACAGTTCAATAATCCTTGAACCAAGTGTTTATTTTTTGTCTTATGTTGGTGTTGTTATTCCTAGCTTATAGGGATAACTAAGGAGATGATGTCTCGAGGCCCCCAGGTTGTAGACATGGAGTAATGAGAGATAACTTGACGAACACTGTAAATTTGCACAGATAGAGACCCAACTCACCACCATAGCTCCAGGTTCATCACGACGGTATCCACCACATCAGCTAGCCTCCGCAAGGCATTGGATCTTGCTCCATGAGGTACAAGTAAGGTATTATGGTGAGTGTCATTTCAATACTGGAGGTATTTGAGTTTGTTGCAACTATTACTTCTTTTGATTATGTAATGTTTTCTTGGAAATTATGCTCTTCACCTTGTTTCATTTTGGTGGTTGACATTGCGCCCTAGTAAGTCGATAACCCTTAGGGATATGTTTTCTACTGGGAGGTCCTCTTGAAGATTCATTGTGCAATTCCTCACCATACTTGTCACTTTCCACACTTCATCCCCTCATCTCCTTATATTTTGTAATTTTTAGAGGCTTGTAGTTGGAAAAAGATAAAATCCAATCATTAACCTTCTAGATGCTCTCCCAGGGATACCAAGGACAATGAGACATCTCTCATAAGAAATTGATGGACCCATAAAAGAATGACTAATAAAAAATTCTAACCAAGGTGTAGCATGTGTGGGAACTATTTTTATTTCTTAGGTAGAAGCCCCACACATGTTTTCAACTTGGGGAAGCATGATGTGACCAGGGTAGAGTCAAGTTGGGAACAATTTTCAATTCTTAGGTAGAAGCCCCACCTTGTCTTCAACCTGGAAACATCCTAAAAGAATAAAGGGAAATAAATGGGTTTGGAAAATAGTTGCATTGAAAATGAAGGTGCAACACACCCTCTACAAAAGCACCCATAAATGAGAAACTATGGCCCGTTGTATGTCATGAACCCCATGCCCAAAGGCATTCCCCTTATCCATGACACCTTGTCCACATGACTTAGAAGGAGGTCCCCTCAAGAAACACCCCTAATCTTGAGGTACAATTCACCCAATAGGTAGTTTTGTCAACCCTCCCATACCTAAACTTGGAAAATTGCATAGGGTATTTGAGAATTGGTTTATTTTGATGAGGTTCTTTGGATGTACAAGTGGATATTTTATTGATTTTATTTACTCATCATGAAGCATTTTAATTGATATCCTTGGAGGGTGTATCCATTTGTCCTTGCAGGACCTAGCTAGTGGACAAATTTGGAAGAACGAGCTTATCTTGGGCTTCCATGGGGCTTGAATCCCACAATTTGGATGCCAAGGGCCCACATGTCGGATGATGAATACATGCCTTTGGAGGCATAGAATAAATCATGGAGGACCTCACATAGCCCCTACCACCCAAGGGACTTGCCTAGGAGGCCAAAACATCACCTTTGAGGGCTTGACATCATATTAGGCCTAAGGGTTTGGTGGCATTATGGACACTTGGCACGTTTTGGAGGAAATAACCCTTGGATCATGGAAGAAAGGAATTTATTGAATAACATTGGCCTTTAGAGGCCTAGCATTCACTTCTCCAACTCAACAATTTGACCAAAGGTGCCAAATTTTTTCTAAAAAGAGGGTGACGCCATTTTTTAAGGTTTCTTCTATATGGAAAAGTATGAATTAAAAAGTCTTAGTTTGAGTAAAGGGGAAATATAAGGGTTGTTGAACCCTTATTTTGTGTTTGAACCTAAATTTTTGGACAAACTATGTTTAGAACATTTTGTATAAATAGAGATCATGTGTATCTCATTTGAATCATATCTCTCCCATTGTGAGAAGACTCCTAACTAAACTTTGCACCCTCTTCGGGAAATCTGTATCTATTGTTCTCTTGTTATGGTTTCTTTATTCTATTGATGGAAGAAGTAGTGCACTACCTCTCTTGGAGATTTTATCTTGCATGTGTGGTGGATTAATCTTGGTAAAAGGAGGTTTATCTTTTCATTACTTAGACTAGGTAAGGATTCTATCTTGTGGTTGCTTCAATGCTTGGTTACAAGTTTGATTTGGTATAATTATTGGGGAGTATAAAGGTTTACAAACCCACCATATCTATCATTTTTGTCTTGGAATATTTTTTTTCATAAGGTTTTACTAGGAGAAGTAAAAGGGTTTACACCCTCCTATTGCTTCCTAGTTAATCTTTCTTGCCTTGGTGTAGTATTCCAGATATAAAATAGTATGCAGAACAAATTTAATTAGATAGAAATGTTAGAGAAACAATGATCTAACTAGAAAAATACCACAATAATACCATAATAATACCAGAATAACACCATAAAGAGAACTTTGATTACTGAGAGAAATGTTCACTTGCCTCTTCGAGGGGGCAACCTCCAGTAGAGAAGAGCTCTATTACAATAATATCCAAGAAAAAACTTTTCATACCCTCTAATCCTATTTATACTAATTATGTCTATCCAAAAGAACAATCTAGAGGAAGATCCTTCTAGAAGCGAAAGCTTCTATTAGGTTTTCTTACATTTGACTTATTCTTCCTTATTATGAGGACTTATTAATATTGGCCTTTATTACATGGAAATATATTATTCTACCTACGTGAGGGGTTAGGTCCCTAACATGTCCTCCCCCTTAAAAACAACCTTGACCTCAAGGCTTGAGATGAGGAAATTGCTACAGAATGGTAGCTAGTTCCCAAGTGGCAGTTGCTGGATTTGTATCTTTCCATTGGACTAACACTTCCTTGATGGTGCACTGACGTAAATGACACTCACACTGGTCCAAAAATGCTTGTGGTTGTAACCAAATGGAGCCTTCTTCGCCCAACTCGGGAAGGGAGGTTTGAGTTTGAAACTAATTTGCAATCACCTTCTTTAAGAAGGAAACATGAAAAACAAGATGGAGATTAGAATCATAAGGAAAAGATAACTAATAGGACACCTGTCCCACATGCTTGAGAACGGTATAAGGAATGTAAAATTTGGGCGCCAATTTATGAAAATGGTCAGCATTGAGGGATTTTTTCTTATAAGGTTGCAGTCGAAGAAACACCTGATCTCCTTCTGCAAATTGATGTTTAACGTGACCTTGATCTACCTGTTGCTTCATGCGATTCTGTGCCATGACTAAATTCTCTTTGAGGGTATGGATAATAGCCTCTCTAAATGTAAATTTTTGATCAACCACCTGGACCTTCGAGACACTTGAAAGGTATGAGAGAGTTGAAGGTGGATTATGTCCATATACTTCTTCAAAAGGAGTCATGCAGGTAATTTTATGGTAAGAAGTGTTGTACCACCATTGATCTAGTGGTAACCATTGAGCCCATTGATTTTATCGTTTCAATGGAAAACACCGCAAATATGTTTCCAAACACTTGTTGACAAATTTATTTTGACCATCAGTCTGGGGATGATAAGTTGTGCTGAGATGCAATTGGGTGCCTTGTAGCTTGAAAATTTCTTGCCAAAATTTGCTGGTGAAAGTGGGGTCTCGATCAGAAACAATAGAATGAGGCATTACATGAAGCTTGAAGACCTGATCCATGAAAATTTGAGCCACAGTGGAGGCTGTAAATGGGTGTTGAAGAGAACATAAATGATCATACTTGGAAAGATAAACAACTACCACCATGATGACTGATTTATTGCTCAATTTAGGTAAATCCCACAAAAAAATCCATAGAGATATCCCTCCAAATAGTAGGTGGAATCGAAAGAGGTTGTAGTGTGCCAAGAGCTTTGACTGTTTCTCCCTTGTTGAGTTGAAAAACATCACATTCTACCAAAAAATTGCAAACATCCTATTTCATACCATACTAGAAGAAAGAACATTTGACCTTGTCATAGGTTTTGGTAAACCCCGAGTGCCCAACGGTCGGTGTAGCATGAAGCTCATAAAGTATAGTGCATTTAAGTTTTGACTGTTTACTTAAATACAAACGACCTTTGTAGAAAAGCTCATCATTGTGCCAAGAGTACCCTGGGGAAACTAGAGAATTGGTCTGCAATTGTTGTATCAGATGCATAATTTTGGGATCGTGTAGCCATTCCTAGAAAACAGCTTGGAGCCAATCTGGTACAATTAAGGAGAGGGAAAAAAGGAACCCTTCATCTTCATATTTTTGGGAAAGTGCATCAACAACCAAATTGTATTTTCCTTTCTTGTAAATGATCTCATAATCATATCCAAAGAGCTTAGTCACCCATTTTTGTTGTTCTGGGGAGGAAAGGTGTTGTTTCAGAAAATACTTGAGGATTTGATGATCTGTCTTAATTTGAAAGAGATGCCCCAATAGATAAGGGAGCCAAAGATCCACTACATGGAGAATAACCAACATTTCCTTTTCGTAGATTGATTTTCCAAAATTTCTCTCTGAAATTTTTTTGCTAGTATAGCCCAAAGGACCCTCTTGCATAAGGACTACTCCAATTCCTCTCCTGGAAGCATCACATTCCAATACAAAGGTCTTTGTGAAATCAGAAAGGGCCAGGAATGGACTGGTGCACATGGCCTCCTTCAAGGTTTTAAAGGTCTGAGCAGCTGCGAGAGTCCAAGTGAAAGAATTATTTTTAAGGAGAGAAGTTAGAGGTGCCACAATCTTTCCATAATTCTTAAAAAACTTGCGATAATAACCTGTTAAACCCAGAAATCCACGTAAGATTTTGAGAGTCTTTGGGAGAGGCAAATCCTACACAGCTTCAATATTTTTAGGATCCACCCTGACATCGACCTTTCCAACAAGATGACCCAAGTACTCAACTTCCTAGGTGACAAAATAACATTTAGATTGTTTGAGGAAAATTTGGTGCTAAGAGAGTAGATGGAGAAATCGATCGACATGAGCAAGATGGGTTGTCCAGGTTTTACTATAGATGAGGATATCATAAAAGAAAAATAAGACAAAATGACGGATAAAAGGACGAAAGACATTATTCACGAGGATTTAAAATGTGGAAGGATCATTACACAAGCCAAAGGGAATGACCAAAAACTCATAGTGGCCCTCATGAGTTCGAAATGTAGTATTAGGAATGCCTTCCTCGTTCATATGTATCTGGTGGTAGCAAGAACGAAGATCAAGTTTAGTAAAGAATTGGTCACCACTCAATTCATCCAAGAAGTCATCAATGAAATTTGATCCATATCGATATCGGTGGCCACCCACCTTTTCCAACTGGATCAAAATAGTTTTCTGGCAATTTTGGTAATTTACTATTTTTAGTAGTTTTCACTTTCGGAGCTGTTTTGAGGCCCTAAATGATGTTTTTTGGGAAACTAGGTTTTCAATATATAAGTTACTTCTATATTTTGTCTAAAATGAATCTCCTCAATGATACCTTTCCAATGGGATATCATACACCTAAAACGAAGATCGTATGTAAAAGTTACGACCCTGGGAAGTTGATGTACTAACTTACCAAACGGGGCCCACATGACTTTTGGCGCTTCATCTCCTAGGGTTATGTTTTTGGATGTCTAGGGTTTTTGACATTCCTGCTCATTGTAAAAAGGCCTTCAGAGCCTCATTGTAACCATATTCTTGCAAATGATCACAACCATCACATCTCTTCTCAGAGATAAGTCACCACCATTCCAACAAGCTTGTTTCTGTTGCATTTTACAATTTTCAGCTTATTTTGTTATTGAATAGAAAACCAGTTTTCCTGTATCTCTGTTATTTTGTGTTAATAACCTATTAATAATATGTATTCATTTCGTTCTTCTCATAAAATCTATATCAGTGGTATCATAGCGGTCTACTCCTTGTCATCTTAATGCATGTCCCCAACAAGGTCGAAGTACAAAGAGTTGGGTCTCGAGCTTGTTTCTCTTGAGAAAAAAATCTCTCGCACTCCCAAGAAATCTCTCATGCAAGGAGAAAATAAATATGACGGGATAGGAGATACTTTCAAACTGTTGATTAGGGAATCCCTCACACAACAGAGGAACGAGATGATGCACAGTTTCACGTAAATCCTTCGGTGGCTACCAACAGGCGACGCATCTTCTTTGAATGGAGGCGTTGCCCCCTTCAAGGTACAGATAAAATTTGATATTCCGATATTTGAAGGTCATATAGACACAGATGATGTAGACACGTGGTTGAATCTACTAGAAGTGTATTTTTCTATCCATAACTTTTCGAATAGAGAAAATATTACTTTTGTGCTCCTCAAAGCCATTCCCCATGTCAAAGATTGGTGGGAAACTTTCTGTGAGAAAAAAGAAACAAAGGAACCCTCATTATTTTCAGTCACGACCACCTGGGAATCCTTCAGGGATGCTATTAAGGAACAATACTACCCTGTCAGAAGTTATGACGACCTGTATACCAAATAGACCACGCTACGGAAAGAAAGAGACCAAGCAATGCTAGATTTCACAAATATCTTCCATACCTTGCGCACCAAGATGGGTATCAAAGATTTGGAGCGACATCTGGTTCTCAAGTATCACGGTTCTATGTATAGATACATTTAGACCGAACTGGATTTTTTGGACATCTCATCCTTGGGTGTGGCCTATAGATATGTCGTCAAAATCGAGTAGAAGCTCAAACAAAAGACGCGGCTATTTGGGCCTGGGAACCCCTCACAACAAAAACTGGGAAATGGTAGCTCCAACCTATAGAACAAAGGACAAAGAAAATATGGATAGTATCATGATAACCATTCCAAGCTAGAAGCAAAGAATGACACTGGAAAGACAAATAAATATATCAGGAAGTGGTGCGAATTCCATAAGAGCCCTTGGCATAACACTGTTGACTGTCGCTCAAAGTAGTCGTTGGTGGTCGAAGTAAAAACCTCTGAATCAAATGCCTATTTTGACTTTGATCTAGAACCATAAAGGGGAAGATGGATCATTGACACAGAACCTAGTGCCACCATTGCTACCACCAAGCTCTAGCCTGGTGAATCAAACAAGCCATAAGAAGGAGAGTGCCTCTTCCATTCATAGATGTGGGTAAAAGGCACCCCATTGCACTTCATCATTGATAACGATAGCCAGAAGAACCTCATCTCAGCAGAGGTCATCAAGAGGATGGCCCTGTCAACAATGTCGCACTCACAACCCTACACCATTGAATGGCTCTGCCAAGGAAGCGATCTTCATGTCAACCAACAGTGTCGATTGTCGTATGACATCAAGACCTTCAAAGAAGAGGTATTGTGTGATGTTTCTCCTCTCAAAGTTTGTGATGTTCTTTTGTGCCAACCTTATCTACGAAAATTTCATGATGTATATGAGTTTAGGCCTCATAGTGTTATTATTACTTTGAACAGGAAATTATATAGGATACCTGAGGCAGTCCCACCTAGTGTTATTCCCTTGATCTCTGCTAAGAAATGCAGGAAGGTCATCTCTCAGATGGGGAAGTTTGTCTTCTTCATGATTCGTTCTCAGAATAAGATAAAGATCACAGCCACATCCAGTTTCTCTGTGGACGACCTCTCCACACAGGAAATGAAATTAGATAAGGTCATGGAAGAATACTCGAATATATTATCCTCACCTATAGGGGTACCTCTGCACTGCCAGGTCAAGCACCCCATTGATTTGACCCTCAGCGCATTGCTGCCCAGTGGGCTAGTCTATCGCCGCTCTTTGTTAGAGAATGAAAATATCAAGCGACATATCCAAGAAATTCTCCACAAGGGGCACTTCCGTCCAAACTCATCACCTTGCGGGATCCCAATTATGCTGGTACAGAAGAAAGATGGAACCCAGTGACTCTGTATTGATTACCGGGCTTTGAATAAAATCACAGTCATAAAACGGTACCTGATTCCCCGAATCAACGACCTCATTGATCAACTCATGGGGGGAAAATACTTCAGTAAGATTGACCTGAAGTCTGGCTACCACCAGATCCTGATAGAACAAATAGATGTATGGAATACCACCTTCAAGTCCAAGGAAGGCCTTTTTGAATGGTTGGTCATGCCCTTTGGTTTGACAAATTCTCCAACCACTTTCATGAGGATGATGGACCATATCCTACGACCATTCACCAATAATTTTGTAGTGGTGTATCTGGATGACATTCTAATTTACAACAAGACTTCGGCTGAACACTTGCAACATATTCAGCAGGTTCTGCACACCCTGCGACAGCACAAGCTATACACAAACTTGGAAAAATTCTCCTTTGTAATGGACAGGTCCATTACTTGGGCTACATCATTGATCAGAATGATGTACATGTGGATCCAACCAAGATCCAAGTCATTCTTGACTAGCCAGCCCCAACCACACTCACTGAGCTTTAGAGGTTCTTGGGCCTTACCAATTTCTACTGCAGGTTAGTGTTGGGATTCTCCCATATTGCATGGGCCCTCAGCCAAATAAATAGGGGCGGTGGTAAGGCAAAATTTGTGTGGGGTCGGTCCCAACAATGAGCGTTCGATGACTTGAAGCAATGTTTGTGATCAACCCCAGTACTTTCACTACATGACCTGCAACATCCCTTTGAGATCGAGACAGATGCTTCAGACTATGTTCTGGGCACCATTCTCACTCAGCACGACCACCCCGTGGCCTATCATAGTGAGACATTGTCAAATACTGTCCGTAAGTACCCTACTTATGAAAAAAAAATGTACTCCATTGTGCAAACCTGCCACCAATGGAGACATTACATTCTTGGGAAGGAGATAGTCATTTACACTGATCATAAGACACTATAGTTCATGCAGACATAGGGAAAATTGTAGAATGACTGCCATCAAAAGTGGTCCACATACTTGCAACAATTCAACCTCAACATCCAATATAGAATAAGAATAATTGATCGCATCGTTGATTTCCTCAGTAGACCATCAGCCGTGACACTCACCACGGTGCTAGACTCTTACGGTCATGAGACCTCTGGATGGCCCCAACTCTATGAGACAGACCCTGACTTTGCCACCACCTACCAAATGTTGGGTGCAAACGTAGTTGATCTAAAAATGAAGAAGACTTGAAAAACTTGAATAATTATTGCAAGTGAAATGTTATGTGTTTAAAGCAACATAATCAATTTGCAACACATAAATTAAGGATTACTTATGCAAAATACACATAGACAACAGCATAAACATTGAACATAAACACATGTGCACAACAATTGACAAAGGAGTTCACCCCTCTTATGGGCTACATCTCCTAGTCCAACTTCCAATGGATCATTATTATTAATTGCTCAAAAAGTGCTCAAAAACATGTCTTACAATGCTCAAACTGACAAAACGACTGCTCCAATGGCTTCCCAGCATCCCAAAACCCCTGTCTGGGCTCTTTCGGCACCTCAATCGGTC